>VZTU01014351.1:322-12648 GCA_013400835.1 Zapornia atra | reverse complement strand
ACCTAGCCGCTTCTTATCTCGTTCTGGTTCACTGGATGTATTAGTTGTAGTAGTAATAAATCACTTTTCTTTCCTCTATTCTGTTTTGCCCATTGCACTAATTGGAGAGTGATCCCTCTGTTCTTATCTCAGGTCCTAAGCCTCCCGATATATGTATTTTCTCCCCTTTTCGGCTGAAGGGGGAAGTGAGCGAGTGGCTTGGTGGGTATTTGGCCTCTAGCCAGGGCCAAAACCACCACACTATTCCTTTTGTAAATAATGAGGCTGTTTGAACATGAGCAGCATGTCAGACAAGCAGAATATATACAGTATCAATATAATACAAGCTTATAAACATATAAAATATGATCTAAAATACGTGTGTATTGTCAAATAGTAGGAATAGTTATCATTGTGCATGCTAGGTTCTAATTTAAGATTACACAAACACAATGGCTCATGCCCAGGAATAGTAGAAACCCTAAGTCAAGGAAGAAAATAAACCCGTTTTGACAGCAAATTACATCTCAATCTAAGTTGAACAGCTCAGGACCTGAGTCCAAACAAGAAGTTTCCCTGTGGAGAACAGTCCTTTCATACGTGTTCCACAGAAAATGACACTCCTATCTTCCACATAAGAACAACTCTTCACCCACTCAAATGGCTCTTCACAACAACTGAGGATACAGAATTACTCATTAATGTACAATACAGGACCTGCAGAGGCTGGATCTCTGTTTGGGGCCTGGGGTCAAGAGTAGTCTTACCTGGCTCTTCAAGGCTGAAACACAACAGGGGTCTGACCTCCACAGATGTTGTTTACAAGAAAATTGTATACAAAGAAGTAGTAACAAAAAAGAAAGGTAGTAACAATCATAACAAGCTCCACCCTTAGGAAAGTTGCCTTTGTTCAGTATGTTTTTTCTAGGCAAGTATTTTACAAATCTTTTCTATTACATCCTTATCTGCTAACCTGTGTGTAGAAGGAACAGGTCAAGGGAACTACAGGCTAAGGAGAGGGGCATCTTCAGATGAAACACCTATCTGAACTTGCAAGAACCTATCATTCTGAGTATCAAAAGCTGATTAGCCGAAAATGGGTTTTCCTGTGATTAAAGGGGATGTAATAAAACGTATTGCTGCCTTCCTCCTCCTATTAGCTCACTTGATATCCTTCATGTCCTTTGTATTTGTAATGCATGTCTTTGAGGCACATTTTCATGTAAATTATATTTTAAAAATATTACTTCCCCTCTGCTGATAGCTGGAATATTGATATGATCACTCTGTTGCCATTTCCTTTTCATGAGAGAGCTAAGATTAAGCCCACGCAATCGAATCTGACATTACGGTTGTCTCAAATGAGGTTTTTACATCTTTCCTTCACCAACTATGTGGAAAACTGTCTTAATTTCAAAGGTGTCGAGTAGTCCCACCTCTTGGCAAAGTCAATACTTTTGAAACTCTGATTCCATTTCTTTAAATGATTAAATAATGAAGGAGAACAGCTAATTTTACCCATGTGGATTGGAAATTCCGCCTCCAATCTCTAATGTTCAGCATCCTATTGCCACATGGCCTCACCCAGGTGAAGTGTATATTTACTATATTCATCAAGCTTCACTTTGATCCAGCTAACTTCATCTTTGCTAGGGTGGGAAAAGGGATGTTTAGGCAAGGGTTTTATGTTGGGCACAGATTTTGTGTGGCTTCTGGAGGAATGTGTCCTTGTACTCTCAGCTTGATCATGCCCGCTGTGGTGATCAAACTACCAGCCAACTCTTACAACAACAATAACCAAAGGAATATTCAATGCTATTAAATAAATTAAGCACATTTTAACACCAAAAAAATGATTTTTTTTTCTTCTTCATGAAAGCATCAGAGACATCCTACCAGGGCTATCTTCTCTTGAAGCTTAAACTGTGAATGTCAATGCAAATCTTTGCGGGGTGCCTTGGAACTAGAACCTCTTTGAGGATAAAGAAATTGCTCTCAACATTCAGCAATATTCTCTGCATCAAGGAATAGGGTCAGCATGCAGCAAAGCACTTGTTTCTGTTTCCACTGAATCCCTAATTAGGCCCCATACATTTTTAGAAGCTGGATACATTATTTATCTGCTGGTTTATGTGACTTGGGCAAATACTGATTCCAGGCACCAGCCTTACCAGATTTTTACATTCCAGTAATATCACCATCACATTTTCACCATACTGGCAGCTGGTTTGCTGGTAACAAAGTTAGGTACAGAAAGAATTCCTCAATAAAAGCCTCACAAATATTTATATTTAAAAAAATACTTAAATTTTAGGAAACATGCACCTTGATTAAGTTCAAAGTCTGGGACTAAAACCAAAGTATTTGTTCACATCCATTTAAAGTGAGCAGATGTGAACAAGTGTAGTAAGACTATGAACAAATCTGGAAACATGATTTTTGAGCTAACCGCCTGGAGCAATTTCTGAAGCAATTTTCTACAGTAGAGAAGAAGCTTGGATGACTCACAAAATCTAAAACAATGTGGATAAAATAACATTTTAAACCCTTTCTTGTTTCTATTCTTCTGCCATACTTATATGTGTTGATTTGCATTTTTTTTTCTGAAGCACTCAATTTATATCTTTTAAAAGACTTCAAAAGTCTGATGCTATCTAGAGAGATAGAGGGAAGTTTGTGCTAACTTTAAATAACACCTTATTATATGAACATCTGGATTTTCAGAAATGAACTGTTCTTCACAAAAGTCATCAGGGTTCTTCAGAAATAGCACGGATTCTTTTCACCTGTTTACTTTTCCATTACATTCACTGATATTCCTCCCACATATGATGAATACTGCTATCTACTGATTGATTTATACTCTGCATTCTTATAGAACTTACTTTAATAGGCTTTTCAAAATATATATTCCTTTTTGATTACTTGTTTTATGTTTCTGAAACCTTAAACAAAAACGTATGCGTGAAGATTCAAAACTAAGTATTCCACACCGTTAAACTTGTCCATTTGCTTAAGAAAACACCTTTAAGAAACACCTCTAGATGTAAGAAATATAAGATCTTGAACCCTGAAAATTATTTTTTCTGACTGGCACAATGTTCATTAATTTATTTTTTGTTAAAGTATATGCAAGGAAGTTGTCGGTTCTTCTGTTCTACTTCAAAATATACCTGTGAACATTCATTTAGAGGGTAATTTCATAGTTTAATCTTTGACAAAAAATATTCCTGGATATTTTTCTTCATCCAGTTTAATTCTATTACTCATAAACACAATACCCACACCTACCCAAAACTCTAACTCAACAGATTACTTTTCATGCTTCATTGTCTTCTATAAATTTCCCTATCCCTGACTCTCTCCCCTTTTTTTTTCCCATAGTTTTGCTCTGATGTATTCCAGAGTGCTAGAGTCACCTATGTTTTATTGCTGCGTTTCTAACTACTCATGGCTCCTTTATATTTTTTCTTTAACTTTGTTGATGTTGAAAACTTTAAAAAAAGTATTATTTTCTTAAATGTATGTTGTTCATTGAAAAAGAAATTCACCAGAAGGTGAGAGCTACTGAAAAGATATTTATCAGACTACAACTTTAAAACAAAAAAGGATAATAAATAGAAGCAGATGAGAAAATAGCTTTAAGATAAATAGTTCAAAGCCAATCTTTTTTCTTCTGTCATCATCCATCCAGTTATTATTTCAAGACATATATTTCTAATGTACCAGCTACCACAATAGTCTGTTGCCAAACACACAAGGATTAGCAGAGGAATAAATCAGTGTGCCACCAGCACAGGAGTCTCAGGTCCTCCCAAGGAAACAATTATACGTATGAAATATTGTTTCCAGAGATAAATTATGAAGGAAAAGGTAGATGCATAGACAGAATATTTGAGGGTTTCCTTACCATGGGAAAGGAACAGAGACAAATCTTAGCTGTGCTTTTCTTGGTCAGTCTCTGCCAACATCAGCATGCAACGTGCTGTAGGATTTTAGAAAAGAATTGGAAAAATACATGGTTCTCCATTAGCTAGATCCCAGCCTGGCCCCTTGGAATAGGAACAGCAACTAGATGTGCTCTTCTTACTTCATGTTACTTAAGAACCAGATGGATGCAGACAGTAGCAGAAGTGTTCATGAATCTTTTACAAGTAGACAAAAAACAAGGCCATGAATTATGCGACCGGTTGAGGCTCTTTGGAGATGAAGCATTGTCTTTTATCTGGTAAGGATGTTATTCTTTTCTGCTATGACAAAGATTGCTATTAGATAATATAATCCATGTACTGCAGAAATAAAGTCTTTGTGCTTTTCAGAGTTTGAGACGTACACTGGGCTAAAAGCCAAAATAAGAAGAAAATCCTAGAATTATTTTCAACTGAATTCGTATGACTGGGATTTTGAATACACATATTTGTACCTCTCCAGATGTTTGCAACAATAGGAAAAAAGCCATGCAGCACTGCTGTAGAGAGAGGAAATGATCAAGCAAAACCAAAATTTGTCCTGGGGTCTTTTCTCCCCAAGTTTAACCATGCTGCTTCTTTGCAGCAGTCGATGAGAGTAGTCACACACCTCATGTCTGCGAGGAGAGGGCTCGCACCATCTAATGTTGTTAAGTATAGTCTGGCTCACCGTACAACCGTGGAGAGAACAGACTATGCAACACACCTAAGATCCAAACCACCCCTTCCTCAGTGAGTATACAGAAGCTCATCTTGCTCAAAAGCCTAAATTCGGAACTGTGAATCCCTTCACAAATTGCTGAACAACTTGTGTTTGCTACTTGTATTCACCTCCACTCATTACTTTCTCCTAGAACATTTACAAGAGCAACTGTTCATTTCTTAGTCTTTACCTTTTCTCTGCCTACAGGTCTTAAGTCAGCTGTCATATCTTTGAGCAGTATTGTTATGCCCATGTATGTATAGAAAATAAATTTATATGCAAATTGATGTAACACACTTGTCCAGTTTTCTCCAATATGTATAACTGTTTAAAATTATATAAAATATTCTCATATGTTTTCCACAGTTCCTGTATGATTTGTTTTAAAGATAATGCCTATTATTTTCTTAGATGGGCTTTACAGAAAATAGGAAAGTGTTTAGAAAGTTTATTGAAACTTAGAATATTCTGTTTGATCCATTACACTTATCAGTAATGTTCTGAATTATACTGTATAATTTATCTCTCTGGATAGGATTGGAAAAGGCTGGTTTTGCTCCAACTAAAGTACAAGGCATCCTCTGCTTATCCATTTCCTCAAAATGTCATCTAAATTCTTCATTTATATTCCAAAATCTATGTCACTTTTCTGTCTTCCATCTTCATGAAACAAAAATTACATACTTCTTTCTCTCATTTCAGGAATGAAAAAAGAAAAACGCATCGTGCTTTATCTATTGGAAACTAATACACTGAGTTTAATTTAAATCCCATCTCTTCAAGTATGAGTAACTTATGAAGTCACATCATCAAACTCCTTTCCTTCCCAAAAATAACATTGACATGTCAGATCATGTAATCAAATCCTCTTTGCCTCACATGAAGGCTGATAAAATAAATATAAGAATTACTGGAAAAAAATAACAAGCTGATACACTGATGCCAGAGGAGAGTAATAACAAGACAGAACTTTCTATTTAGAACTTTTTGAATACAGGTATTCATTATTCCTCTCCTTCCACCTGGAAGGAGACAAGGCCTGCATTACAGCTGAAAAATAATTCTGCTCATTTACACAGCTTTAAATCTTGATTTTGTTTTTTAAATACGACATCCTCCCTCAAATCAAATTGTGAGCCTCCATTTTTGTAGCTGCTTTAGTTAAAGTTTGACTCAATTCTATCTGTACCTTTCCATGCGATGTGATTGGCCTTTCATGCTAAGATACAACAGCTACCACACAGTCATACGAAATGCCATGGCCCCTCTTCCAATTAAAAGGAAAGGTAGTTATAAATTGTGTTTCAAAGAACTCTCAATGCCAAAAAAAGCCCACAAAAAAGACTTAATATATACACATATATGTATGCATATAGATGTAAATATATACAAACCTACATGCACTTAAGCAGTTCACAATTACTACTTCAAGAATCTCTCTTAGCCAAGAAATTTCAAGTCCTCTCTGCTTCCAGTGCACCCAAAGAAGTGAATTTTAAAGAATTCCTGTTATTTGAGGACAGTTTAGGAATAACTCACCCACCCCTTAACAAATTCGGCAAGATGGAAAATCCACAACAGGCTGGAGGCTATTGCTAGTGGAATTCTCTGCTGTGTAAGGAACAAATTCTTTTCTTCTTCTCTGGGGAAGAAGGACCATATTGTTGGTGACGGCATAGTGCTGAGGGCATTTTTTACAAGGTGGAAAGTGCCTTCAACTGTGTCATTCTCTACTCAGGAGGAAATCAATGCACTTTACAGAGCCAGAGTCATGTACAGTGAATTCAGAGTGGCAGTACAATCTGAGATACATTACGACTGCTACCCAGTGAGGTAAAAGTGTTTTGCCAGCCTTATCTGCTGTTCCGCTTCCAGATGAAATGGAGCGTAACTCCTGAAGCTTTGTTTGCTTTTTTTTGTTTGTTTGTTTTGTTTCAAAATTTGGAAAACTCTGGTGCAGCATTATGAAGCACCATCTCTAGGCTGGCTTTCTAAATAAGCTTCCAGGCATTACATGTGTGCTTGAAGGCACAATTTATATCAATAAAACTTTCTGATTGGACATAGAAGCTTTCAGTTGTCATAGAAAAAACAGGCTTGAAAAAACAATCTATCTTGAAGTGCTGGAATTTTCTAAGTGAATCGCACTGCTCCCTTTTCTGAACCTCTTAAAACCACCTCTCTAGCCACATTGCTAAAAGCAGTGCTTTTACCTATTGTTATCTGAAAGTGCTACCTTTAAATGTGGAGCAACAACACTGTGCAGAAGCTGGGGATTATTTTTTCCTTTAAGGCAGGAACAGGATGCCTTAATGTTATAATTAGGCCACGGTGAGAAGTCAAGAGTCCAGCAAGAAGCCCTGCCATCTCTGATTGCCCTGCTCAGCACAGCTGCCTTGGACCTGCTGCAAAGTCTGCTGCAAAAAACAACGGAGACAACTTTCTAGTTATCTCAAGAAAGTTTCAATCAGACTCCTATTGCCGTTATCACAGATTTCACTCTCCAGTATTAAAACACATTAGTGGAAATCTCTGGACTTGCAGATATTAGAGGTACAGTTTTGACAAACTCCCCTGAAAATCTCTCCCACTTTAGCATTTACCATATATCATTCATGATTCATTTAAAAGGCAGAAATCCTCTAGGGAAGCTGTGATCTCCCTTCAAGTTTGTCTCTTCTGTATGTTTTGCATTTTATCAAGGATACATTAACAAAAGGACACAGAGACAACGCAGAAATTTCTAAGACAAGAGAATGTAGGGTAATGAAAGACAGCACAGTCAACAGGAGTTCTGTCGCTTCTCATAGGTGACACCACATCCCATGGAAACATCTCTCAGAGCAACTCTTTTCCTTAAGTCACTCTTTCTGCTGCAGAGTTCCACACACACGGTGCAGTGTGAGTGCTGAGGGAAATGGTGAAACAGCAACCACTTCAGTCTTGGAATTTTTCTAAGCAGCCCACACATTCTTTTTATTACCATGCAGACCTTTTCCTCTCTATTGGGCAACTTCCCCTAAGCTGTTACCCAGATGGCTGTTTAGAATGTCATTCTTGTACCGCCTGGTGATGACTGGGTGTCAAAAATCATTATGCCCCAAACGGAAATAATTCGGAAGCAAGGCCTGTAGCCTCTCCCCTGTGAGGAAAGGCTGAGTAAACTGGGACTGTTCAGCCTAGAGAAAAGAAGACTAAGGGGGCACCTTATTAATGTTGATAAATAACTAAAGTATGGGATGCAGGGGGAAATGGCCAGCCCCTTTTCAGTGCTCTGTGGAAACAAGACAAGGGGCAATGGCTGCAAGTCAGAGCATAGGAAGTTCCGCACCAACATGGGGAAGAACTTTTACACCGTGAGGGAGCCCTGGGACAGGCTGCCCAGGGGGTGTGGAGTCGCCTTCTCTGGAGATATTCCAGACCTTTCTGGACACCTATCTGTGCAATATGAGCTAGGGAGCCTGCTTTGGCAGGAGGATTGGACCCGGTGATCTCTCGAGGTCCCTTCCAACCCCTGTGATTCTGTGAGTCTATAATTTTTCCTTCATAGGCTGGGTGGCCCTGTTGCAGCACAGAAAGGCACCATTCATGATGACCATGAAATGACTACTGTTGTCCTCTGTGATATTTAGATGAGATATGTGATATCTAGAGGAGAAACTCATATTGTAGGGTGTCTGAAAGCTGAAAATGAAAATGTATTGGAAGATTTAATTAGGATCTTTTAGTTCGTGAGAGGACAGGAATGAGTGCAAATGAACTTAAAGGGCTATAGAGACTTGCACATCCCGTAAGAATGTGGCTCCATAACTTTCCTTCAAAATCTTAAAAGGAAATTCAGCTATAAAAGAAAAAATTGTGATAAACCTAAATTGAACTGAAGCAGCATATCTAATTTTTACAGTCTAGTTACTGCTAATATCAAATATTCATTTCTCCCAACAAGCAGGTAACTATAGCAACAAACACGATGTGGCTGTATGCAAAGGGGGGTGTGTGTGGGGAGGGGAGGTAAAGATCTTTGTGTTTATCTAATTAATTTTTTAATTTTTTAACCTTCTTTAGAATGACCAGTACAGCTGTCAACTATTTAAAATATCTGCAAATGATTAATTTAGTGAAATATTATGGAGACACTGAACAACTTCTGTACACACATAAAGGGAAGAATCCCATTCCTGTCTGAAAACAGCAATCAAAAATAATTTCCAATTAAAATACTTTCTGACAAGAAGAAGAAAATTAATTTAAATTTTAGCTCTAGGACGAAAGGAGAACGAGCAACGTCATGTTTAATTTTCTTCAGCCTGTCACTTCAATTCTCTTTTGAGGAGGACTTATTTTCAGATGATATAATTACAATCCTGAAACGGCAGTTTTAAATATACATGACAGATGTTTATTAAATTGAAATACATTTGGAATAAAATTTACTTCCCCTCCTCTTCACTGCAGAAGCAAAGGCCAAATTTTAGGGCCTCTTCTGTGTTGTAGTCCCTTAAAGCTGAAATATTTTCATTAAAGTCAGTGGAATTAGCCCCCATTTGAGAGTGTAACTCTTCCCATTAGTGCTACTACAGATTTCAGCTGTACCATCTACTGTCAAACTTTATGCAAGGCAACATCCTGGTATAGATACTCTAAAGAAAAATTAAGGTGACAAGGATATCCAATTCTTATGTTGAAAATAACATCCCATTTAGGGAAGGTTGGTGCAATATTCTAAAAATCATTAAATGAGCTGTGCCAGGCAACCCAGTCTGAAGTCATCATATGTTGTATGTCAAGAAAGCAAAGTCAACATTCATAAATACTGCTCTACAGTACCATCAACCTACAAGGCAGAATTCATATTTTAGATGGAGGTATCTATTTGAAGATGGTAGATGGTAGTATAATATGGCACAAACTTAAAGTGTTTACAAATCACCTTTTTGAGTGAGCAATATCTTCCTTTAACAGTGATTTATATATGGTCTTGAAGGAGTCAACTTATACTTGTTCTGCAGGGAGAGTGATGCTTTATGGATTTCCTCTCAAGGAAATTGAGTTTGCCTTAAAAAAAAAGTAAAATCCATGCCACAAGACAGATCAAATTAAAGATGTCAAAAGCAAACTGTAAAAAGTAATCAGCAAAACTGAATTATATGCATAAATGGCAGCATTTTGATCACTGACAGAGAATTCAGTGATCTTCCAAGCAAGGAAAAATCAATCATTTAGGGACGTTTCATAGCCATATCAAAAAAGTTTATAACTTATATAGAGGAAGGCTAGCGCTTCTATGGTAAATTAAACTTCTTTAATTCTACAGTAATCAACCACATGACTGAACGACTTCATTTATGCTTTAGATTTTGAGCTTCTGAAATGTTTATTTATGCAGACTGTGGGTGCAATGTCCAAGATTTACAACTTAAAACAGATTCAAAGGCTGTCACCAGTCTCTCTGGGATGTTCTGGCTATACTTTAATTAAGATTTCAATTTTCGCACTTTGCTTAACATATAAAGAAAAAAGAAAAATTTTACATTAATGTATTAGAAGTGAAACACTAGTGGATTCTCCAGGCCAAAAGTGAAGCAGAGGAGAATTTGACATAACTCTTTATATTTGAACATGCTTAATTCAGCAATTTATCCATCTCTGGGTCTTTTCAAAGGGATGTTTCTTCAGAGTATTTCTGTGTATTTACCTGTGTTTATCTGTTCCAAGAACTAAAAAGTATAATTCAATCAAACATACCAACATTATTCACATTCTGCCTTCTCAGATCAGCTTTTAATTGATTTACTGAGTATATAAACAGAAAACTAAACCCTAATGCTATTCATATAGTCTAACAGGGGCTTTTTAAACCTTGTATGGAGTTTTATATAGCTCTCTAGTAGAGACTGAGGACTATGATATATTGACAGAATTAAATAGAGAAGTGTTTCACAGAAGTCAATAGAATACAATTACACTAAGAGTAAAAGCTCACACACCCCCCAGACACACTTTCTAATTCATGTTATTGTAATTAGATACTCCAGCACAAAGGATAGGTACAATTAGGCAGGATTTGGAGAGGAAGAATTTTCTTATTGATGAGAAAGATAAAATCTCTGACAAACCAGCATAATTTAAATAATTTTTGCTACATACACCTTAAAAATAGAAAGTCTTAAGAACACAAGAAAGATAAAGTGAAAACAAAATGAGAAAGATGAACCTGTCATCTGATTGGCATTTGGGGAATCAAAAATAATGTCCCATTAATGCTAGAGGAATTATTCCACAATAAAAGCATTGGGGAATTCTGAATTATGCTAGTGGAACTCCAAAAAAAACTATTGACAATATCTTTGTTTATGTTAAAATAAAAAGGGGTGGGTGTGTGCTGAATCAGGACCCAAACCACAGTTTTATAAGTAGATTTTTTTTCCCTATTTGATACTAAACATTAATTTAAGGGTTTTCTTTTCTTTTTCTTGGGAAGACAACTGGTGTGTAATCCTAATTCCTGGCACTGGGTAATTCTCTTTCTTGCCAAGGTGTTAACACAGTTTACAGATGCATTTATGTTTGGTGAATTTCCAACAAGATTAGGGTTAGGTGTCCATTACAGTCACAGGAATGTAAGTATACATTTGATACTGCTCTTGACTAAAGGTAGAGCTGTTACTTGCTCGGCTTCCAAAGCTTTATTGTATTTTGAGAAAAGGAGGAATAGTGATTGATTTTCATATTAGAGCACACAAAACGTTCTTTCCTGAAGCATCTCTGGGGTAAATCTTGTAGAGTCCCAAGCACTCTGAGCTGCAACTCTGATATAGCTAAGCAATTACTCCTATAGTGACTTTGAAGTAATTCCATTTATTTTACGGTATTAACTGTACTTGAGTCATGCCAGTTGTAAACTGACTACTTTCAGATGTTTTCCTTTCACTCTCAAGCACAGAGAATTTTGAATGTATTGATACTTGATGCAAAAATCAAACTTTTAAGGTAGAAAACTCAAAAAGTTTTTAAAAGTTTTTTTTCAAGCATTAACTGTGATGCATCTTTACTACTTCTACAACAAGGAGGAATTAATCCTATCCAGACAGAAAAACCTACCTGCCTGGAAACTATGGATATTTGCAAGAAAGAGAGGATTAATCAGTAGAGACTTCCACGTTTTTTAGCCATATTCCTTGGCCCTGAGGAAGGATTGAAAAACATGGGCAGAGAGCATCAGATTTTCTTGCCCTTTAGCCTTTCCAATTCCCTTTCTTCTGACCTGAAACCCTTGTCCCAGACATCTATGAAATGCATCACATGTCTCCAATTGGGAATTACTAAGCATTACTATGTTCCACTGTAGCTGAACTTGAGTGACCATTGGGCCCTTTGTACTAGAGATGATGTGCCAGCATTTGGTAATTAGCCACCTCTGCAAAGTCTGCCACTCAAAGTTTTTTTGTTATAAGCACATTGCTTCTTTTCCCCTCTTAGACAGCCATTTGTCACAGTGGGATTTTAACATCTAATCATCCATAGAGCTAATATTCCTTTCATTATTTTTTTTTAAATAAAGAAACTCTAGTACAAACAGATAACATTTCAGTTATCAGCCTCTATTCAAAGTATACAGGCAGCTGATATCATGCTTCATATCATTCTTTGGAAGTGTCATGAAGACCAGATTTTTT
>VZTU01014344.1:0-11364 GCA_013400835.1 Zapornia atra | reverse complement strand
CCCCAGATCCGTGGAAAAGTATCATTGTGCTGAAGGAGAGGTGGGGGGGCTGCAGGTGTCACCCGGGAGCGGGAGAAGTTAAACTCGAGCGAGGCAGGAGCTGGCAGAGGGGCCCATGGGCACCGGGAAGGGTTGCGCATTAAATTCTTGGGTCTTTCTCTCTATTTCTGCACCTTAGACTATCCTTCCGTACTGCACACCGCCTCTCTGCAATTTTATTTTGTTTTTCCCTTGCATTCTGCCGTGAGAGCTGTAAATACTGATGCTTCAGTCTTTCACCTGCTGCTGCGGCAGCACATCGCTGATAGGGATTGTGGAGAGCACTTGCATTGTTTAGGTTTGGTCTTAGGAGTTGGCCTTTGGTATGGAAAACAGCCTTGGGGGGTACTTGCATCCAAGATGCTCTTCAAATGTTTACTTAGATTTGGGACATGATGTACTTAAACTGTAGTTTCATTCTCTCTTCATTTGTTGATATTTTGAAGTGTTTTGGCCAGAAATGTAGGATTTAGGAATGAAAACCAATGGATGCCAACTGAAATGAATGTAAATTTCGGGTGCCCAAAACTGTTCTTTCCCTAAGGATATCATTTAAATGACTGGCAATGCTTGCTACAAGTTTGTTTTGGCTTAGTGCTTCCAATGGCACAGAATTAAATCTTAAGCTCATCAAGAAGGAGCAATTTTGTTAAACCTTCAGAACATATGCCCAAAATGAAAATGAGGAAGTGCTAGTTGCAAATTTTAGTTCTTAATTGAGCTTCAAAACACTTGTTTGGCTTCTGGTTTTAATCTTGCAGAGCTTGTTTGTATTGAGGCTTTTTGACCCTTTTGCTGGCAGTCTCTAAGTTTGTCAGACTTGCAGAGTCTCTGCTCAATGAAGTGGGGGAATGCTATGGATACTTAAATAGGCAAGGTAGCAATTAGTAATAATAAACCACCCTCTTTGGTGTGTGATTGGCCAAAGGAGTGTCCCAGATCCTGTTGCTTTTGTGTCTGGCCAAGCTGGGTAATTACAACCTGCCTCTGGATAGTCAGTTTCATATCCTGAAAAGTTTCTGCTGAAAGGTTTTTGCCCTCTGCCAGACAGCATTGCAAACGTGCTACACTGACTTCTCACCTGCTGCTTTTTTCACCCCCTATGCCAAGATTTCTGTCCAAGGGCTTAGTTCAGGCCTTTGAGATCTTCAGTAAGATGGGGCCTGGGACTGGAGGGGATCCCTGTCCATCTCGCAGCTGGCTGTGCTCCACTAAAACAATAAAGCTCCCTGACACTAGAGAGAGCATGAGAGAGAGCTGCTCTTTGCAGGAGATACATCTGTTAAGAGCACCAGATAAAGGGAGGAATTATCAAGATCAGGCTGCATTGAGAACTAAAAGCTAAACCCAAGTTCCTCAGTGTTTTATTAAAATGTCTCTTGTATGCCAAATGCTTGTAAAAAAACTGCAGTGGAAGATATGGTATCCATCTGTCCCCTCTGAACTTTGTAGGGTATTTTTGTTTACAGATTGAGAAAGGTTTTCCTTTTAACACCTGTGCTCTAGTGCACATCTTTCTAGAACGGGGCTCTTGCTTTAATGATGCTGATGAAGTTTTTGTCAGGCTTGGTGGGGCCTTTTGGTGTTCATGGAGGTGTGGCACAGGTAGGTGGCTTTGATACATGAAGTACCAGTTGCAAGCAGCAGTGTGGCCCTCCTAGGGAACCTCTGGTTTCTGCCCTTGAGCAGTGCTTAGGTGCTGTGGTAATGGCACTGGTGCAGTTATCTACACAGAGGTAGTAGATCAGCTCATGCATCCTCTCAACTAATGCTGAATCATTCACAGTGTGTTATCTCGTTCATCCAAGTGTGGGATACGCTTCATGTGCATCTCCCTTATTAGGTGGCTTGCAGTTTGGGTTGAGGTGGGAAGCTTTCAGGGAAAATCAATAATTAATAGCAAAGCCCAAGGTAAACTATTCAGGTATCTTTTGGAGGCATGAGACCTGTTACCTCTCTAGCTTTTGGTGGTGTTGTTTTTGATAGGGATTTGTGGTAGGCTTCGTTTCGCGTTGAAAAGCAGCCCTGTAGGTGGTAGTAATTTTGTGCTTCTCTAGAAAATAATACTTTTTCCACTTTAAAATGTCAGTACCTATTTTTTTTTTTTTTGCATTGACTTTGAGCAGCTCTCTTGAGTCAGAAGGTAACAGGGAAGACAGACCTAGTAATTTGTTTTTTATTTTAATGTGTAACTAATAGAAAAATGTCATGTGGAGATTTCATCCAATGCTAATATTTTGAATGAAATTATCTTGCTGTAAAGGATCTATATTTGATGCTTTGAAAGACAAAGCAGGCTATTTTTTTCCCTTTATTTATTATTTTTTCCCCCCTATGTACCCATGGCTATGTAACTCCTTGATGGGAGTAAAAGAAGGCCACCTTCTTGCTGGCTGGTGTTGGCTTGATTACTTGCCAATGAAACAATATTGCATTTAGCTTGTATCTGCTACCAGTTTCCTAGTTATCTATGGTCAATTACAATAGGTATGATCTAATACCTCAAGGTTTAAGTAATTTAACTTCATTTGCCTTCTCAATTTATCTCTACATTTTAAGAAGGCCTCATTTATTTTTGAGCAATACCGAACAACTGTTCACTCTGGGAAGGCTGTTTTTGCTGGTGAACAAGTGTTTTTTATTGTGTTTTCTACCTGTCATCATTCAAAGTTGGGTTTTTTGGTTGGTTTTTTTTTTGGGGGGGGGTGGAGGTGGGGTGTTGTTTGTGGTTTTGCTTATATTGAAACCTGATTCATAGATTTAATATATGATTTTATAAATTATATAGGCCAATGTTCTGCAGCTGGCTTTTTACCAGAGTAGAACCTGTCTCAGTCCACCTCAGCCCCTTTTTTTGTTTCTACTGTACTACAGACAGAACTATACACTCTTCATAGCTTACAGTAAGAGACTGATGCACAAGCTAAAAGAGGAGGCGAACATGCACATTAGCTTAAAAAAACCCAACCCTGCAAAAACCCCATCCAAAGCCCCTTGTTTTTCAGAGCTCTGTTTATATGCCTTCAAGAATATGGGATTTCTATTGTCACAACTGTTTACAAAAGTACTCAAAATGAGGTGCTCAATAAGTAATTTTCATATTTGAATAAAGTGTTTAAAACTGTAGATACAATATTTAAAGTATGAGTGCAATAGCCTCAACTGAGACTTTGATTAAATGTCATATAAAGTAAACTACATATGCCTGCATAGAATAGTAGATATTTTTTCAAAGTAGCTTCAAATGGTTCTGTTAAGTGTACGAATGTTCTGATGATTATCTTTTTAATTAAAATGAGAAATCTTTGTTTAAAGTGGCATTCTTTTTTACGGCCTGTTACAGTCTCTGTAACAATCATTTCTTAAGTCTGAACGTTTTTAATTCCAGGAATCCATTTATATACAACTATGTTTAGACTTAATTAAGGAATGATTCTTACAAAGCTTGTAAATAGCCAGGAAAAAAGGGACAGAAAATAAAACTGACATTCACACTTAACAGAATGATTGTTACAAGGTATGTAATATGCTATAAAAATACAATAAAGCCCTTTTTATAAGAGTTCATATTTTTTGTTCCTCATTTTGAAAGGTATTTAAGAAAAATATCAAAGCTCTATGAAGCAACATCTGTTTTCTTGAATGGACTAGTGACAACTTCAGTTGTGTTTAATTAGCAGTGCTTGGAGCTGTACCTGACCAGTTTCAGATCCTCTCTAGGATGGTTTGGGAGGCAATAGCTTTATATTTAATGAAGTTTCACTTTCTCAGATTTTCTGAATGAATCAATTTGCTGTACCTCATTTAATTTCCTGGCTTGTGAATAGCAAGAGGTTGGTGCTGGCATTCTTCATCAGCGCCTCTTCGGTTTTGCCTCAAAATTACTGTTTTCCTTTTCTTTCTGGGTGATGTGATTTTAGGAGGTCCTGATGGCCCTCCAGTTTCACAAGGTAACCAAAACCTTTTGGTTGTCTTTTAAGATGAATCTCTGTGGGTTTGGGTTATTCTTGCCGTTTATCTTTTGCTTTGTTGGTTCTTTTTTTTAATGAGAGAGAACCTCGAGTTCCTTAATTTTTATGTTCTTGTGTTTGTAGGAGCTTCCAGAAAACTGGCAGGTCATGTAGTAAGGAGTAAGTGTAATTGGAGGCTGAAGCGTAATAAACTTGGAATATCTTCCTGCCCCCCCAATTTGTATGTCACATGTGGAACAGATGGACAAAAGCCAGTAGTTTAAAAGAGATTCTGTTGCACTGAACTTGTATGATTTATGGTGTCAGTAGGACTGGGATTAAGACCTAAGAATTGTTTGCTATTATTCTCTCCTTTGAGAACCTTATAGTCTTCCTAATAACATATTTGTGTCGTAGTTGTTGTGGCAGAGAATCCTGGATATCCAAAGCAAGGGTGGCATGAAAGCAATGAAAACATTTTTGTAAAACAGCTGGGATAGGAGAGAGTTGCCTCCTAAATGCAGAGTTGTAAATCCTGCTTGAATAGTAAACATACATAATTAGTAGGTTTTTTTCCAGTAGACCTGACATAAATTCCTCTTACTTTGAGTATTTGTTGGGACTAATATATGATAAAGCAAATGTTGATTTATTTTCTTCTACCCAAAACTTGGTGCTGTAGATTTTTTTCTGCACGTTGGTTGAAGGCCTTTGGTACTTCAGTGACTTCACCCTCGCTTCTCTGGTAATGTTTCATTTCAGCCACTTTGCTCCATTAAATGTATGCAATTAGAAAAGTAAATGGCAAATTTGCTATCGCATCGCTGAAGTATTTAGTTTCATAGACTTAAAAAAGCAGCCTGTGTTGCACCGTGCTCTCCACACTGTAATATGTACTATAAACATCAGAGAGAATAGGCTGACCTTAATATTTGCTTCCCAGACTAAATCGCCGCCTTGCAGCAGTTATTTCCCACTGAATAAAAAGTTTAATTTCACGCCCTGATTAGTGCTAGAATGTGCAGGTGGATATTTATTTTATGCAGCTAAACTAATCTGCCTTGGCAAATTATTTGCCAGTCAGCAGAGCTATAATTCCTCAGGAGTATTTGGTACTAAATTATCATTCTCATTAGGAAGATAAAGCAGACTGTTCTAACCACAAAGTTTGGTTAGGCAAAGGGTTTCCTAAATCATCTGTGGAAGTTACGAGGCTTGTGCAGTGGCCTCAACATTCTTAGTATTCTGGAGTGGTTTGGGATATGGAAAGAGCTGATGAAGATTTCAGAAAAAGAAAATAAAATGATTCTGTGTTAGCTCCAGAGGTAAGGTAGGAATGTGCAGCACTTGGAGATTGCCTCTGTAAGAGGTGCCAAATGAAGAAAAACTGAAGTGGTGGCCTCTGGAGCATTTCCAGTGGCCAAGCAAACTGATCTCTAGGCTGTAAGCGAGGTGAGAACATAAAGTCACATTGTTATCCTGTTTATTTTCAGCTTTACCAGCTACTGAGGTAGGGGAAAGAATGTCTTGAGAGCTAGAAGTTAAATGGAGGAAGAAACTTCATGGTCTGGTCTCATTTAAAATTCACTTTACGCTCTGAAGCGTTTAAAGTGGGGATGAAACAGCGTTTCCTGATGTACCAATGTTGACTGGATACCCTTGTCAAGTGGATGTGTTGAGCCACTGTTTTGTTTTCTTTTGATTTTACTGTGCTGGTAGTTTGTATCATAAGTATTCTTCATTCTTTATTCTTATTATTCATTTTCTGTTACAAGGGAAGTAATTTATACTTGGAAATTCTGAATTTTCATTGAGTGAAGGGATTCCACTGACTTTGCATCTATACAGATGCATTTCTTGTCACATTCATTTCCTCAGTGAGCGCTGGAACAGTATTTAGGGTATGATTCATGTGTAAGACCCACAGGCTGAGCAACTTGATTTTTGTGTATAAGAACTTCCATGCTAAATTCAACAATGCAGATGAAATAAGGTGTTTTCTCACTTCCTTGTCTGTTTAAATTGTCATCTCCAACCTCTGTGTGCACTGGTGAGATTTGTGTAATATTTAACCATTTCCAGTGGCAAACAAATGTTTCTAATTCCCAGTATTTTCTTCAGTCTTCCTCATTGCCTCCTTCCTACAATCCAGGAGGTGATTCAACAAGACATATTAGTTATATATTTTAAGTGATTTTGCACAGAAGGGCTGAATGCAGCATGTTTACCCATGGAAACTGAAAATGACTGGTAACGTTTGCAGAGTCCAGCGGCTGTGGCTAAATATTAAGTGCTCAAAATACAATTAATAAGCAATCAAACATGAAGCTGTTCTCTTGACAGGATGCTGATTAGTGCTGAGAAAAACTTCTTGATCCCACAGAAACTGTTGAAAATAAACATCCTGGGAGTTGCTTTAAATGTGCTTCTGTTTATTAAACAGCAATAATTTCTGACATCTCTCTATCTGAGGTCCTGAGGAGCTCTGGTATTGAACAAATACTGCCCCTGCTTTGCAGAAGGAGACAGCAGAAGCTCAGAAATTTGCCTGGGGTCACGGACTGGAGGAATTTGTGTAGGGTCATATGTTATACTGATAACAGGAGACAGAATAAAAAGAAACCAGTTCTTCTAGTAGCAAGGCTTGTGCTTCTGACCATGTTTTGGTTAATTTTACAATTGGCTAGCCACCTGTTAAGATAACATGTTTTATCATTAAACAAAATTAATTTTAAAAATGGCTTGAAACTGTCTGTTTTTAATGGGATCTGAATATTCTTAGTTTTAATCTGCCTCATGAGGCTTGTCTTTCTTCTGGGAAGTACATTGTTACATCATTAAAATATCATCCCCTACTGAGAGAGAAATCGGTCCCATTCACTAAATGGCAATGCTGAAACAATGACAAGTATTTCTAAAAACTGCATTAAAATTCATTTTTTTCCTCTTTTCTCTGCAAGTTCCACGGTTCCATTAACCAATGGGTGCTCAGCCTGCTTGCAGCTGTGTGTGCACAGACAAATTTGTTAGCTGTGGTGGCAGGAGGTTTGAGAAGTGGCAATGAAGACTTTCACTTTTAAATTATTTCACTTTTCCATGGTGATTTTGCTTGGAAGCAAATGACTGATCATAATTTTGCGCTCTCTAGCTGCTTCTCATCCTCCTCTGTACAAAGAACTGAGAAACACCCAATTTAATTTTCCCTCCCCCCATTGCTGAAACAGGGTCTGTGCATTCATCTTGATGAGAGCAGCAGGAAGGAGAGAGTGAGGAGGAATGGGAAAACTCAGTAAGGGGTCCTTGCAGTCTCTGGAGGGAGTTTGTGAGCAGGAGCTGTGCAACCTCTTGACAGAACCCACTAGAGTGACCAGTGTGGAGTAGCCTTAGTGCTGGTTTAATTTCCTTTGCCCCTTGGTAAGAAGGGAGAAGTTGCAGGGACGTGTTATGAAGGAATGTGGAAGTTCTCCAGTGCAGTTCTTTGTCAGTAGAACAGTAGTAAGTGTACTTGTAATTGTGTAGATTGCCCATTTTCTTCAGAAGCAGCTGGAGCAAAACAGAGCTGAAAAAAATGTAGAAAGGAAGTTTGGGAGATACCAGCCATTGTAGAACTCTGGTGTGGTTTTTCCATCAGTTGGCTATGTGGATTCTCTCAGTTTGTGGCAGTCCTCTCTCTTGATGTTTCCAGCTGAGGACATAGGTATTCCTACAGATTGTGAGGTTTTTGGTGGTTGGTTTGTTTTCAAAATACAGGTAAATGGATTAAACAAATACTCAGGAGAAAGGTGATGGCTGTCTTTGCTTGGATGCAAAGCAGGGCTAGGCTGCATTCCGACTAGAAAAGAAAATCTTAACATTTCCAGGCTTGCCCATAGCTTTCCCCAACAGACTCTAGTTGTTTCAGAGAAAAATGGTGTAGCATGGAAGTCTATCATACAGTGCAGTCACTCTCCCTCTCTCCATGCATTGTAATTTATTGTTAGAGCAATGCAGAATGAAGCAGTGTTTGTGAGGGAGTTGCTTTTAGTTTATGGATAGTTGGCCTCAAATTCTGTCTGTTAGGAAGATGCTGGCGATTCTCCAGGGGGCTTGTTCATTGGGTCTGCTCAATACCCTTCCTTCTTGTGTGCCAAAACTCTCAACAGGATTGAGAAATGCAGCCAGCTATCATTCATCTCCTGCAAATTAGAACAATGAGAAGTGGGTGTAGTCTGGAGAAACAATGGATCGATTTTGTTTTAGAAGATGGGTCTTGGAAGCATCTCAACAGTTTTCTCAAGAAATCCAAACAACGTTAACACCGTCTTCAAACAAGACAGAAGGTGTTTTCTGTTGTTGATAGGTTCAAAAGAACAACAATCTACATTTCATGTTCATTTCCTTTTGGTAATTTTTTTCCTTTTTTTTCTCCTTTTGACTGGGAGGCACTGTATGGTGTGTTGTTCTTGTGCTTTGTCACAGCACAAACAAGCAAAAATGTTCTGAAAGTTTTTTACTGGCAAGAAGATATTCCTATATATCCATATCTCACTGACCTTAAAATAAGACTTTAGGCAGAGGGAAATCAGTACAGAGCCCATCAGCGAGAGGGAACATCTCTGCATGGGATTGGAACAGGTCTTGTGGAGCTTGGGTTCAAGTCCAGTATCAGCAGACAGTGATAGTCCAGTTTGCTAGGGGGACAGACTCCAGTCCATTTGCAAGCTACTCCAAACAGTTCTTGAGTAGGATTTTCTTTGCTGTGCCCTTGTAAAGCTGTTCCAAATACAACTACTTTGAAAGCTAGAATTCTCATTCTTATTTTCCAGCTTAACTTCATTCATGACTAATTCATTTTCATTTGTTTTAATGCCAGTGTTGCCCTTCATCTTAAAGAGCTCTTCTTGCTTCCCTGTGTTCATCTGCATGTATTTGTGGGCAGCAATTGTATTCTCCTCAGAGCTGGATCTGATCAGGCTAAACCAGCAATTTTTTTCTTTTTCTTTCTGTTATGTTTCCTAAAACTCTTGATCATTTTACCAGACCTTTTTAAACAGCTGCTGAATTTGATTAATATGAGTGACCAGAGCTGTCTAGAATATTACAGGAAAAGTAATCCTAATTTCTCTCTTCTGGGCATTTTTCACTTTACACAGTATCCTGTAGTGTTTGCCATCTTCATGGCTGCATGTTATTGGTCAACCATCATTATCTAATGAGTAACATATCCCAGGGTCTCTTCCCCTCTTCTCATTACTGAGTCCCTAGTTTATAATGGAAATAATGTCACATTTTGGTTATGTATGTGTTGTGTTGGTTGTGTTACCCAAGCCTTCAAGATGTTGTGTCCTGTATCTTTTTGATGTCACTTACCTTTGTCTTCAGCCAATTTCATTAGCGCATTGTTCATTCTTGGGGCTGTTTTAGCCCATTATTGAGAATATTTTAACAAGGATTAATCTCTGTACAGCTTGATGGTTCCCTTTTCAAAATAACAGGTGATCCTCTACCCTTTTTAGTTTCTTATCCTCCTTACAACTGTGGTATTAAGCCTAATCCTCTGCATTTTAACTAGTAACTTCCTACATGTCATCTATCAAATGCTTAACTACTTCTAATTTGTCTGGACTTCAGTGATCTTCTTAAAGAAGAAGATTGGGTTAGTCTAGCACTAATTCTAATTTGTTCTAAATTGGGAGTAGATTTACTAGGCCTCACATGGCGACTGCTTCATTTTGGCAATGGTTCTCAGTACTCTGTCTCAGTAGATTTCATTTCTTTGTTTTGCTTTTTTCTTTTCTTTTTAAAGGTTGGCCAGTCACTTCTGCAATGTTTTAGACCTGTTCTGCTTAGTCTTCATACAGATACTTGTTCTGTATGGCGATGCTACTGGGGGCTGCCAGTTAGGTATCTTCACCTGCTTCTGTTGCCCCTGCTTCATTCTCACATCATAGTCCTCCGAGACAGCAGGCTTCTTTGGTAGTTCTTGTTTGAAGGAAGGATTTCCTCTAGTCAAATACAAAGGGCCATTTACATCTTGTGCTGTCTCAAGAGTTGAGAGCTGTGTAGGGCAGAACTGAGGGCAGGGCATTTTGATCAGGAAAGGAAATTGAATGTGTCTTGGCAAGTACTCAGAGCAGGTCGTTGTGGATTCCAAGTTACTTATGAAGGGTAAATAGGTCCCACATGGTAATTGTAGTACAGTGCGTTGTGAGGGAAATGAATTGGGATAGAATGGCTGTTCCTGCAAAAACAAAGTATTTTTGGTTACTTTATTGAGCAGGAAAATGTTGTGGTTGAGTGCTGGAATCTAGTCTTGAAAACATTTCCATTTCTTCAGGAAAAGAGTGCTATTCCTTTTACAAATTTGTCTGCTTGATGTGTGAACTGTGGATTTTCATTCAGGATAGTTGGCACAGACCCCCTCTCTTCTGTGCATGCTCTTTTGCCTGCTGCCTAAAATTCAGCAGAAAAGGAAGGTTACAGCTAGCACTAGGTTCTTTGGCTGATAACGGAGATCACCGTTTTCCAGACATCTTACTTCTGTTTACCTTGTAAACAGTATTGTTTTTTCTCTAGTACAGAATTTTCTGTTCCTGATGCTCTGAGTCTCAGTGGAACGTTAGAATCCAGGATGAGCTTTTTGACTTTTTTCAATGGACTTATGAAAAAGAGACAAGATACTTATAAATGTAAAATGAGGCTGATATTTTTATTTATTGTTTATCTCTAAACAAACGTCTAGCTTCTGCTTTATACATAATGCTTGCACTGTGGATGCTGCTGGTCTTGTTGGATACTCACCTGACACAAGTTCAGACAGTAGCATGAGAAATGTAGCTTTTTTTTTTTCTTCTTTTTTTTCCTCTGCAGATCTTGCAGTCTTGAAGGAGACCGAATATAGGACTTGAATTTCAGCCTTAAAATGTCAACTGGTTGTGAAATCAAGCATGTTCTTATGGGCATGAAGAGAATCTCTTTATGCTGCTATAGTAAGCGTGTTCACAGAGCTTGCTGTTACTTTGTCTTAAGATTAATGGGGTGCCGTCACAAGTCTCCATTTGGTTTTCAATACTGTAGCTTAGTATTCTTGTGAGCCCTTAAGAAGGTATCCAGGTGTTTCATGTTACAAAAATAGTTTTCCTGGTAGCTGCAGCTCTTGCAGGTTATAAAAAACTTGAGTCTTTTTATCTGTTAAGGAATATAAATAGACATTCCCCAGTGAGAGTTGGTTTTTGAGGAGTTCTCAGTGAACGTACTCCACACAGATTGGCTAAAGAACTGGAGTAGCCACATTCACCACTTAGTGTGTGTTCATGAAGTTTCCAAGCAGTCGGAGCCAACTGTTTGAGAATGCCCTGTCCTTCTGAAGGAGTTTGTGTCAAACTGTGAGATCAGT
>VZTU01014332.1:5584-19089 GCA_013400835.1 Zapornia atra | reverse complement strand
TCCTTTTCAAAATGATGAGGCAACACCATTTGGAAGGTGAAGGACAAGAGCCATTTTCTTCAAACATGCTCTACTTACAGACTATCTGTAGTAAATAAAATGTAGCCCCCTCACCTCCTTCTGTCTTTGTTTCAGCATATCTTCTTCAAACTGTTTCTGCATTTGTTCTTTCTCTCGTGCTAGGCGCTGTTCTTCCTCTTGCTCTTCCCATTTTCTCTGCTCTTCCTCCAGTTGTTTCTTCTTCCGTTTCTCTTCTACCTGAGCCATTATTGCTTTCTAGAAATATCAGGAAAACAATAAAGAAAAATTTAAAAATATAAAATGAAACCTATTGTAAGATTTGTTCGTATAGTTCCCTCTACCTATATAATAATTGGATCTGGAATTCGATTTGGGCAAGGGGAGGACCAATAAAGCAGTTTGAAATACTCAGAGACAAACAGGAATAGCTTTTTATGTTTTCAAAAATACTTTAATTGTTCTTATAAAGAAATGGTGGTCTGATTTTTACCTTATGTACTCTAAAAACTAGCATTTCAATCTAGCAGAATAACAGTTTGACCAGAACAGGCTCATTACATTTATATACTAAGAGTTTACACTGTGCCAGAAACATCGTGATGCAGATACACTTTTAGTTAGCATGGCACAAATGTAATGTAAATAACAGGAGATAAAACTGTAAAGATTCATGGATTGGGCACTTCTAAGTATCAGTCTTCCTAATGAAGAAATGCACACAAACCTCTGTGAGCTCTAAAGACTGCACTGTATGTTTTTTGAGGCACGAATCCAGTGCCAGCAATGCAATCATCTCTGCATAAATATGAGAAACCAGTAGAGTCTAACCGAATGAAATACTGTAAAAGCAACTGTAAATGTGTAATGTGAAGCATAAAAGTCAAGCACCTCACCAGATTCTGGTATTAAATCTCATACTTTATTCATGTGACAGCACTTTCATCCTTTCTTCACATTAAAATAGAAACCAGAAGTGAAACAGAAGTGTACCTGATGTTCTAACTGTTTCTGCCGCCGCCTGTCTCTCTCTTCAATCTGTGCAGGGTCCAGGAGAGCTGTCATTGATCGGAGGAAACTATGAACAAAGAAACATGTAAACATTTTTAATCCTAAGGAAATAATCCTAAAGCCTTTCTTAATTAGGATCTAGTGGAAAGTGTCCCTGCTCATGGCAGGGCAGTTGGAACTAGATGATGTTAAGCTCCCTTCCAACCCAAACCACTCTATGATTTCAAGTAATTTACATTTCATATCCCACTGTATTAATTTACAAGTATGAAATTAATTTTACTATGAAACAAAGTGAAGTTTTTTGCAGTAAATTTTACTAATGAACAACTGAAGCACTTGTGTCTTTCAAAAGTGAAACAAGTATTTATATAAAAAGCAAAAGCCAAATGAGTAAGATCCAAAGATCAGATTTACAGAATCTTACTCAAATTTTCTTCTTTTCAGTTTCTGAGGAAGTATCTGACATGTACTGGCTGGGAAGATGATTAGCTTTACAAAACTCACTCACCTGACTTTCTGACTCTGTTCCAAAGCACTGTTTTTAGCAGCTTTTTCTGCATTTCCCACCTTTGAGGGCATGAGGTTGCCTAAAGCTGCAGGTGAAAAAGGGTGAATAAAAGCTGTCAGCTCCTTTGGGTCAGGTGGGAGGCAAAGACTTTCAGGCTGCGTTTTGTACATTCCATTTAAGGGGTGCTGTGCATTAGTATTAAGGTGGTTCTTTAAAGAATCAAAATGCATTGCCCATCTGTCATGCTCTTCAGCCTAAATAAATATGAAGCAACAACAACAACAAAAAAAAGGAAACAGGCTCAATTATCTATAAAGTACAGTAAAGAAAACTGACAGTACACATCTATAAAGCTCTCCATGGGGCTACAATACAAGACAGTAATTAATGTCCTGAATGAGAAAAGTAAAGTCTCTGTGTTGCTTAAAATGCAACTCAGATCAGAAATTATCCTACTGATCCACATACTTGGTCAGCAAAATCATAATTCTACTATATTTAAGGGGAAAAACCTACAAACCAGACAAAAAAAAATGTTGAAGAAAACAAAATTAAGTGCACGTTAACTTCCTTGGAAAAAGAGGCCCTGAGATTACTGTTGGGTTACTCACTGGTGACTGCAACCACAGGACAGCTATCAAATTGAAAAACAAGGCAGCTAATGAAGGACCCTTTACAGCTGTGTTCTCTTCAGTTACAAAGCTCAATTTACAAAGGAAATCTGATCCCTGCAACAACCCAGGGAGGGAAGAGACTTGTGTTGGTATATAACTAACCTTGGCAATAAGGTGGGTTTTTGGAAGGCAGGTAAGAAAGCTCTCTTCTAGTACTACAAGCTCTAGAATTAAAATGAATAATTTGTGTCCAGGAATTTTACAGTTGCTGTTACTGCTTCAGTTGGGAGTAAAAATTGTAGCTTTTTAATCCAGAAGGTGAGAGACTATGAACATCTGTATTGTTCAAGTTTTAGCCAAGGATCTTCTTCACTAGTAATACAGAACATCTACTGATGTTGATACATATATGATGCATAGTGAAAGGATCTTGGGGTTAAAATGTGCAGTAATTTGGAAATCTGGATTCTAGCAATAGTACACTCTCACTGCATGGTTTCACTTTTCA
Source organism: Zapornia atra (assembly GCA_013400835.1). Taxonomy (NCBI): domain Eukaryota; kingdom Metazoa; phylum Chordata; class Aves; order Gruiformes; family Rallidae; genus Zapornia; species Zapornia atra. The sequence continues at coordinate 16,427 of VZTU01014332.1, read as the reverse complement.
CTTCAAAAGACAGAGCGTATCAATATTGGGCTGTGTAAGAATCCCACTAACCTTAAAGCTACTAGTAGTAGCATGTAAAGGAAAGGAGTCAACTTCTATATGAAGAAACTCCAGGGGTAAAAGATATATTGACCAAATTGGCCAATAGTGACAGCATTAAAAGTCTCTTCACATATTTCACCTGTAAAGCAATACACTGGCCACAGTTTACTTCTACAATACAGCATAAGAGACCTACATTCAATAGCCTGGAAAAACCAAAGGATAGAAAAGGTAAGCCTATTTACTTAAATACTTTTGGGAGCAGAAGTGCTTAAAAAATGTTTCACAAGAGTGTACATATATTAAAATAATTTTCCTAGAAGCAGAATGTGACCACTACCATGAAACTCTGTAGTTGTCTGTGTAGTTGTCCTATAATTTCCCCTCTCTTTTCTCATCTCCTTCTGTAGTCTACAGAAAACTTATTTTTATAAAGTGTCTAGCCAGTGTCTCTGACACCTTGCAAACCCTAGGGCTTTCATGCAGTGGTGGAGAAAAAAAATAGTATAGTAGTATCACAGCCTTCATCCTTGCAGCAAGCCTCTTCACACAGCACGCTGGACACATGGCAGTAGTCTGGTCTCTGCCACAGAAACACTGAACAGCTACTGGCTGAATGGTCAATTAGACTTTCCCCCTGATACCTATCACCCAACTTAAAAGTTAACCATGACTCTCTGTTACAATGGCTCTATAATTAAGAATGATTGTAGGTAGTTGCTAGGTGGTTACTAAGAAATGGATCAAAGGGAATTGTTTAAAGGATCAAGTGTTGTGGAACACTTAACAACAGCTAATGCAAGTGAAAACTGAAGTCCAGGCTTCCCTAACTGAACTGTCTTCATTGTAACACTAAAAAACCTACCCACAGATCAAGATGACCCTTGCATAGGTGAAGACCCTTCCTCTGTACAGGCACAGTGATTAAAGAAGATGACACAGCAATTATAATAATTACATGTACATTACTAGCCAATTACTGTAACTGGGGGTGTATTACACTAACAATTGTGTATAAATATAACAAAAGAGCTGGCTACAGATGTGCTTGATTTGTGGAAATCCACGAAGCACTCAGGCCTGAATAAAAGCACTCTTTCTCCTGCTTGCCTGGGAGTTGCACACCAGGTAACAAATCCACTTTTTGGACAATGCTTATAACAAAAATGTGCACATAATTGTTGCTTCCTCATTAGGTAGGGTTTAATCTCTTATTTCTTAGAACAAAAATGGAGACAAAACCTTCCTTTATTCCCAAATGACCCTCAAAGCCACAGGTACCTCTTATAAATTAAATTTTTCTTCTATTTTTTTGCTGCTTAGCTTCTTTTTTCTGCCTGTCCAGCTCTTTAAGCCACTTCTGTTGCTCAGGTTTCAAAGCACTAAAAGGTTGTTCCTGTGGCACAGCTTCCTAAAATAAGGTGCTAGACTCTTCCTTGTACAAAAATATTAAGTACCTTTCTAGCCACATAATAGACTTGGCAGAAAACTGCCTTCAGTTGCTATGCTTAACTGGACCCTTCTCTTGGGCAAAAAACATGAGTAAAAGTTTGGAACTGTAGCTAGTGTCTGATTGCACTGTACAAGTGCTTCACTTGTTAGAAAGAAGTGTAAGCCAGTCTTTGAATACTATTCTAACTATCAGTTTCTCTCAAAAAAAACTTTACTTCTATGTATCCTGAATAAAAATCCATCCCTTCTTCCTATGGTTCACTGCTCAGTCTGTGTTCCAAGGAGACTGAGCACCATGGATATCTGTATTACTTAACTCCAGCAGCACTGACAGCTTCCAATGCTATCTGACAAAAACCACTCTTCAATCAGTGCCTACTAGCAAAACCTCAAAAACTACATCTTGAACCTTCTGACATCAATATACTTCTTTAATGTCTCCTTATAGGTTCCCACTTCTCTATTTCTTTAATGCATACTTAAAAGTTCACACCTCCAGGACTTGTTCTTCACATCAGTTTTGAAAATACTCACTCTTCAAAGCATCAATATTTTGATAAACATTAATTCAGACACAATTCCCTAGATAGAGCAAACACCCTGCTGAATTCTTCTAGTTTAAAAGAACTACTGAAAAGCTACATCTGTTGCCAATAAAGAAGTAAAAAAAAAAACCCCAACACCTGCATGCAATTTAAAGCCTTACCCCTATTACAAATGCTGTGCAATTGACAGCTGGTAAGTCAGAAGAACTGAAATCAGAAGACTGCCCAGCTGGAACGCTTGAAACATTCAGTGGAACTTGATGAGGCTCTGTGGTTAAAGCCTTTGTACAGGCCTGGTTTTCCTCAGTGGGAATAACTGGTTCAGCAGGAAACACTGTCTGCAAATGAAGTGACCATTGTCTTAAGATTCAATTTATTTAGCTCACCTGGTTTGTCTGTAGTAAATAGCCTTTAACATGTAACAAAAAAGTAAATTATACTGCTAGAAGCTGTTATTCATTAAAACTTCAGCCAAAGTTTGTAACTTATTATCTCCGATCCAGTATTTCTTAATTAGGTGACTGAACAAGTTCTTATGGGGCAGAGTGGTAACTTTTCTGCTGAACATGCCACAAACCAACCAGTGTGGTTTTGCTGTGATAACTGATAGCTGCAGATACAACCCTAACTCCTCTTTATCAGCAATTAGTTTCATTGGAGAAGCAGTCTCATTTGAGTATTATATATTCATCTGACACAGCATTTTCAAAGGGACAGCTGGCTTTAAAAAAGACAGAACAAAAATCAAATAGCTGTGCTTATTATGAAAGCAATCAAATATTTGTCAGAGCTCATAAAAATGCTAATTATTACATAACTAGGAATTAAATTTGAGACTATTCCTCAAGACAGAATGACAGGAATAGGTTGTCCATGCTACAAAGATCTTAATTTGTGAAGCTACAACTTGGAGCAGCAATGTGTGAAACGGAACTGCAGCTATTCATGCCATGAAAGAACTTAAAGTGACCACTGAGACTGGTTTCTACTGGATTCACATAGAATAGAAAATCTTGTATGAATTCAATGTTGAACAGTTCTGGAACAGTGTTGTGGAAACTTTGTGCCCTGTAGTGTTTAATTGATAGCCTTACCTTATCTGGGTCTGCTTTTTCCACATACTTTTTATGAGCCTTATTATTGCCAGCTTTTGCCCAGAAATAACCCACCTCTTCTTCCAAAGCTTCTTTCAGTTTTTTTTTCAGTGCTACCTGTTCATCTTAAAGAAAAAACAAAAACAAACCAAAACTAACAAAACCACAACAAATTACAGTAATAGCTCCTCCTAATACAGTTGTGTAGCAGTTTGGGGATGTGTTTGTTGCTTTATGGTTTTTTTTAAAGCAGCAGTACAGATCTACCCTGTAACTTTGATTGTAAAATGGACAAGAGCAAGTAACCATTGTCTAACAGGTCAATTTAACATGACTTTGCTTCTAAAAGGATGACAGCTCAGCTTTTGCCCAGAGATGTAAAGTTAACTGGGGAATCTCTCAGAGAAAACTACAAAACACTGAAGCCTTAACAAGTCCCAGAAAAGAGGGGAAACTAACAGAAATAACTAAGTATATAAATCCTCTCCATTATATTATACCAATCTTGGACCAGGTAATATTAAAACCAATGGAGATATACATGGAAGCTACTGACAATGCAGAATGAAACCTTGAAGCCAATGGTTGACACCCAATCTGCAACCAAACCACAACACTCCTGCATGAGGGTCATAGAAAGAGAGAATTTACAACTGTGCTAAATGTTTTCACTCCCCAATAGAGATTCATTCCCCTTGGCTGCTGATGGGGCAGGACTGCAAACTGGTTCAAGCTCAGATTGCAGTTTGACACGTTCAGTCATGCTTGTAGATGAGGATGATGCTTTTCCCATTAAAAAACCCAATGAATTTGTTAATGTTGATGCTATCAAATACTGGTAGCATGTGACAAAATTGGTGGCAAGGAACATGAAGCATAACTGAATATGTTTGTTAGTTAAAAAGCATTTTTGGAAGAATTTATAGATAATCACTGCATAAAATTTTGAAATTCAAGAATCTTAATCGGCCTTGGAGACCAAACAATGCACTTTCCAATTTATTGCAACTGTGCTGATACATTTCAAAGAGCATAAGGAATACAAAGTTTCTTGATATCCTGAGTGTAATAAATTGATTAAAAATATATTCAGTATATCACAAGTACCTAATTCCTTCCTCCATTGGGTCCTTCTAAATTCTAGTAAGGCTTTTGCCCCTTCTCTTTCACCCAAGGTACTAAACATGTCAGCAGGTTTCCAGGAATCCTTTCTAGAAAAAAGAAGAGGGGAAAAAATTACCAAAAAAGCTAATCTGTTAATTTTTAAAGGTTAACTTTTAAAGTAGTATTTATACAGATTCTTACTGTGATGAAGAACTACAATACAAATCTTTATTGGAGATACTGTCTGCAAAAATTGTTAACACAGATAGATGTACGTACACGTTTTTCTGTCCTGGCTGTGGATATGCTTCTTGTTTCCTGCTTGAAACAGAGTTAGCTTCATCTGGAACAGATGAAACTTCACAAGGTTTCTGGAGCAATGCTGTGTTTTCCTCTGATGCCTCATTAGTAGCTGTGGTAGAATATAAATACTGTAGAATGTATGACCAGTAAACTTTCTTTACCATTGAGGAAATACTCTGACAGCAGCAGAAACATTGTAATTCCCCACTGTTTAACAACACTTGTTTTCAGCCCTGCCTGTACAGTTAAGAGACATAAGTTACGAATTCATAGAGTACCTTTAGAATGCTAAACACTTAACTCTTGGCTAAGAGTTCAAACTTTGGCACTCTATTTAACTGCTGTTTGTTTTATTCTTGGGGGCAAAGAGCTGATCACCTCCACTGGTCCACAAACAAGTGCAAGGATGCAATACAGGAAGGTAGACAGTAGATCTTAACGCTTCTGAGTAGAAGAACTGGGGGGATGAGGAGGGGGGTGGGGAGGAGCAAAACTGTTCAACAGTAAAGTTACAGTTAGGCAAAAGGATACATGGACCCTTTCAGGCCAGAGGAAAATGCTGCTACTGCTCAGGACACACAAGACCTGAACTCCTCACAAACCCACACAGGCCTATCTCCTTGAGGTACTGGGTTGTTTTTTTTTTTCAAACTCCAAATGGTAATAGTACAGAGCAGTTCTACTATGCTTTTCCCCCAAGTGTAAAATGGTTCCTTTTTTTGCATAAAATATTGGCAGAATTCCTAGCTGTTTTGCTCTTCTAAGTACTGGGATACTAGCAAATAATCCTTATTTTCTACTGTTAAAATTATCAAATGCTTGGTTCCTAAATGTAACAGGCAATTTCACATCCATAACAGCAAATGGTATTTCGTCTGAGACCATAAAATGGAAGAGTAAAATCTGTGTAGCATGCAAATACTTAACTTAGAGAGTTTGTAATTTAAGTGCCACATTTTGTTCTGTTGCCATGAAAGGAACTTATTCAACTATCAGTATCTTACCCATTTCCTCTTGCTTTTCATGATGAGTCTCAGACATGCTTCTACTGCTTTCTTTTACAGTCATCAAAATCTGCTGAAGCTGTTCTTGTGTTAAACACACCAAACTTCTTAAATCTTCAGCTGATACACATGGGTTTTGAGCTTTCTGTTTATTTTTTTTTAAAACATCAGTATTCTCTGAATCAGGATATCCATTTATGCTCTCTCTTTGGAAAATCAAAGAGTGATCTTTGATTGTGGCTTCATGTGAGGAGTGTTTAGTAACTTGCAGTTTTTCACCTTTTGTCATCGATAAGCTCGATTCACTCCTTGGCTTTGTTGAATTTTCCTGCTTGATAAAAGCATTTTGTGTTGATCTCAGAACATGCCCAGTGTGCCTTGTTCTCAATGTCTGTTTAGGTGCTCTGGCTTTATTACCCATCTGTTAAAGCAATAAGATTTTACCATATATTAAGTAAAGAAATAAAATTGCACGTGTAACAAATGAGAACAAGATTGAAGCAACAAATAAAGTGTAATTTTTTCTTCTTTGTTACCTTGGAAGAGAATACAGCACCTAAATTTGTCATTTAAAAACAATAGTATGAAAAATAACTCTATGTAGAAAAACTAAAAAACATTATTTCTGCTTTTCCTTGTTTTTTTCTGAAGCCTGGCTTCAAACAGCCAGTATTATCATTTCATTCTTCTTTCTTTTTTCATTCTGTACTGAAGTTTTAACCTTTTCAAGGTCCTTGATGTACACCTGTAACTATCTGATGTATTGAGACCGTTTTCTGCTTTCCTTCCCCAATTCACTGCATGCCAGTTTACTCAGAGACAAACTATATGACTAGAGTGGAACTTTTAAACACACTTCAGGCTGCCCAGAGAACAGGCTGCCCAGAGAAGTAGTGGATGCCCCTTCCCTGGAAGTGTTCAAGGCCAGGTTGGATGGGGCCCTGGGCAACCTTGTGTAGCTCCAGGCCTGGAGGTTGGTGGCCCTGCCTGTGGCAGGGGGGCTGGAGCTCTATGATCCTTGGGGTCCCTTCCCACCCAGAGCATTCTATGATTCTATGATTCAGATCCCTACTTTACTAGAATCCTTTTAAGGTCTCTCAAAGATCTGATTTAGATGATTCCCTGTGCTGTTCCATGTTCTTGGCAAAGTAAACTAAAGCATTTTGCAAAGATAATAGTCACCATAGGACTTTCAGTTCATCCTTTTTAACAGCTATTATGTGCCTGAGAAACACATATTCATCTTTCATAACGATAATTGATTACAAGTATTAAGACAGTCCAAATGTGTTCTCAAACTTCTGTGTTGTTAAATTAACTAGTTAATTTGTGTTAATTTAAAAAAAAATTAAAATTTCCCACTTACCTTCATTGCAGGCTTTGATTTATCTTTTGGGAAATAAACACAAACATATGAGAGAAGTATTTAATAGCAACTTCCTCCTGAAAAGCAATCTTGATAAATTAGTAAACTGTTATATTAATCTGATTTTTGTAAGATGGGGGGTGAAGTTCTTTTTCTGTATAACATCTTATTATACTTTTAAAAATAATTTCAATATATACACCTTAGAAATATGTTGGGAGGGAAGGGGAGAAACAGGTATACTACAGGAACTATTTCCAGTTTTATATAGATCTAATAAAATTATTGTGCCAGCCTGATCCTCTCCTACTGTTCATTCTGTTTCTCACAGTGCCCTGTGGTAATGGCTTTTTTGTTTGTTTATTGTGATTTTTGGTTTTTTTCAGTTTGCTTTCTGTGTCACATTGTTCCAGGATAGTCCCTGCATCCACACACCCTCTGATTACATGATCTTATCTGTACCCATAGCTGACAGCCTAAAGAAACAGAACTTGCATAATCACACCACCCATTATTGTTCCCCTTATCTATGCCCAGAAATACTCTTTAGTCTTTTAACCCAAATCTGAGAGCATGCATAGAAGTGTAGTGGTCCCCAAAATAATATTAAGAACCATATTTAATATATATAGAGTGTGGTACTCAACACTAGAAATCATGCACATATAACTAGTGGAAAAGGGGGAGGGGGGTGTGTGTGTGATACCTTAGTGGAACATGTGTGCTGGAAACAAAGCTGCTTCAGCTCACTATGTAATTATTGTTCTGGCAGTGGTAGCAATTATACACTTTCTTATTTTTTTGCATTTAAAGACACTGGAGAACACTAACTGTTCTTTAAAGTCTGGAAACCACACTATTAGTAGTTTCCAATGTCAATTAACTTGGGAGTATCTGCAGGGTCCTGCAGAGACGGGTATTAAATCCTGAACCATCTTGATAGTACTTCAGCAGTGAAAGTGTTCTGCAGCCATGTTTATGCCTGGGTTCTCAAGCATTCAACCTTCATCTGAGCACGTAAAAGTCAGTTTTTTACTTCCTTCTTGAACATTCAGAAATTAAGTGGGATTCTCTGTGCTGTATCAACTCAACTTCTTTGTGGACAGGTAAAAGAAACCGGGTTTTTGCCATTGCAGTGGGAAGATACATAACATGGAACTCCAAAGTGCTGATTCTGTGTCACTTCTTTTGTTCCTGTGTAAAAGTGAAACAACTATCCCAAGTAGCAGCTTAAGCTACTACAGAATAATCCTACTTCAGTTCCCTAGACTGTGAGCAGTGCAGAGAACTGAAATTCAGAGGTAATACAATGTGATACAATTCTTGATGCAGTTCAATTCAAGGAAGTGCTATTTATATCAGCTGTACAAACATGTCAATTCCTGGAGAAGACTGCTTGTTCAAGGCTTCTTCAAAAGTAATGCTTTTCCTTAGAGCAGTCTGGAATGCATATAGTCCTATGTGGCCAGTGATGCTATCATTAGAAAAAGTTCAAGCTGTAGCACTGCTGGTTCAGATGTGTTGCAAGGTTTTGTTTCCAATAGACTAGCATTCCTTACTGACTCAAATACCCCATAATGCCTCAATAGCCACATGGCTGGTAAATGCAGAAAATAAAATGTAATTTACAGGGCATTAATCAAAGAATTTCTGTATCCTGACAGCTATGTAGAGCACTTAGCAAAAGTGGACTTGTGCTTGTATTGAAACATATGGCTGACAAATTACAAAAGTATAATTTACTGACATTTAATTATTAACTGGAAAAGTGTATCTCAGGTGGTAGTAATGGCCAAAATAAGCAGCTTATTGAAAATTATAAACGTCAACTGCCAAATCTAAAGCTGCTTTAAAGTCAGAAATGTGACTGTAGTGATCTAATTCTGTGCAAATTCAGCAGTGCATTATTAGGCCTCTTTCTTTGGTAAATAAGATGCTATAGTGTTACAGAAATTAACAAGTTATACTGGTCAATATCTAATAGTACTTAACATTTTTTATGAATGGAGAGACAAGCTGTAAGAGACAAAACTAGTTCCCAGCAGCTCACTAGTGGTCAGACTACTTGGTTCAGTATCAAGCTGGTGAGTAAGAGAACTTGTAAATAATAATGAACAACTATTCTTCATAATCAGAAAAAATATTTCAATAAATCATTTTGCTTAGATCTTAAGTAATCTTTAAAGCTCCTTTAAGTTAAACTTGAGATAAATAATTAAAAAATTACCAGAAGCAGCTAAAATTAGCCTAGGCTTTCCATCCAGCACTTCAGTTTCAAGTTTCAGTCCATCTCTGCAAAATGAGAAGAATCTGAAATACTATGTAATAATGGCAAGATTTTTACATTAATAACAAGAGGAACCGTACTTAATTATAACACTGTATTTATCATTGGCTCAGATGCCCTTTCATACACCAAGCTTTCCTGTGTCTGTGAGATGTTACTCAATACAAAGAAACCACTAGGTCTGAAAGAGGTTATCTTATTGATACTGGAAAACTTGGATTTGTACGTTACAAAGTAAATCCTTAACTCTGAAGTTGCCACTCTATATTGTTATAGGTAGCAATATGCCTCCCTCAAGAATTTAATAATCCAACAATATAAAGCCTTGTGCTATGAAAAATGCTAAGCCAGTGTCCCTGAATGCCAGCGCTGATCACAAAGAAGGGCTGTATTCTGAAAACAGTCTCTGTTTGTGCTGCCATGCAAAGCGGTCCGCGTTTTAAAGTGCAGGCTTTTCTTTCTTTGATGAATTGAGAAAAAAAAATCTAATATGAATACTGATACTCAAAGTAACGCTGATCTTCAAGCTGCCTTTCATTAAAAACCCAAAAGCCTAACAGACGTAACGCTGTACTTAACTGTCCAATTAACACAGGCGCACAGAAGCGCCCGAAGCTGTAACTCTAGATGTTTCCAGGGGCACACGGCAGCTAAGCCGAGCCCAGCACCTATTATTCATCTCTGGAGACGCTTTGTGTGGGCAGGAGGGGTGCAGGCTTTGGACCGCGCCCAGGAGCGGACACACGGGCGCCCTCTCCTCTCTCCCCGCTCCTTGCCAGGGAGGGTTTCCCTGACCAGAGGGAACTCGACCGGCCGGGTCCGAAAACTGTACCGCAACGGCTGGTACAGGCGGTCCTTTCATCGCGGAGCCAGCGTGGTTGGCTACCTCACCCGCCCCCCCACCCCAAAGCCGCCTCGCAGAGCAAGGGAAGCGCCTGCCCACCCCTCGGCTGCATGAGGCAACCTCTCTAAGCGCCTTGACGCCGGCGCGCTTCCCCTCGCCGCCGCGGGACCGGCCCCGCTGCGCGAGGGAAGGCCGGCAGGTTCCCGGACCGTCCCTCCCCGGGCAGGGCCACGTCCCAGCTGCGGGGAGTGACTCCCGCTGCCGACCCAGTGAGTTCCTTACTCCTCTCCCTTCTTACCCCAGATTCATGGCTCTGCCCGGCTGCGAGCGGGACGGCGGAAGCTGGGCAGACGCGCTGGAGCTGCGCGCATCGCTCGCTCGCTCGCTCCCTCCCTCCCTGTGTACAGCGGTTGCCAGCCCCGCACAAGGAGCCGGGAGGCGATAGGCTTCCCGGACAGCGGCGGCTTTGCCAATGGACTCCTCGCACACTGCGGGGTCCGCCGCAGCGAGGCGTTGTGGGGGATGGAGTCCCAGGCCCGGGAGGTTTCGCACAAATCCCGCTGCGGCTGTCGAGGGTGCTCAGCAATTACACGGGGATTATCCCCAGCGCTCGAGTGGCGGCGGAGGGAGACGGGGAAAAGAGGCCGAGCGGGGAGGGAGAGAAGATGGGTGCGCCGTGGTGGGTAGGGGAGGGTGGTGGCTTGGCTCTGCTGTGTGTGGACCGGCTGATGCCTTTGGAGCGGCCGCTTTTCCTGGGAGGGTGGCTGCTTTTCTTTCGCCTTTTCCCTTCTTTCTATTTCTT
>VZTU01014325.1:24692-48673 GCA_013400835.1 Zapornia atra | reverse complement strand
TCCTCTGACCCCTCTCCAACAGCCCCACATCTCTCTTGCATTGGGGGCCCCAGCTCTGGACACAGGACTCCAGCTGGGGCCTCAGGAGGGCAGAGCAGAGAGGGACAATCACAAACACCCTGAGAACTGCTGGGAAAAGCTGGAGAATTCAAGGTGGGTTATTGCCAAGGGAGGCCAACCTCTTCACGAGGCCTTTCCATGATGGTTTCGTGCCCGGGTTGTTGCCAGCAGCGCTGACCAAATTCTGTCTCAGAGTTGCCCTGCTCTGGGGTTGTGTGGTAGGGAGAGCATTAAGGGCAGCTCTCCAGAGCTGCTCAAACCTGTCAGTTCACCAAAAGCCCAGTTACACTGTGAAGGAGGATTGAATATTCTAAATGACATGGAAGAGGCATCCTCTGGCACAGGAGATCCCTGAAAACATCGCTGGGAACAGGGAATAACACCCATGAGAACAAATTCTCTGCCTTGATCTTACAGAGTTTCCTGGGGTGTCTGCTCTCTGTAGCTGTTAGGGATAGGTGCAGGACTGAACAGAGCTTGAGTCCATTCTTAGTGCTTGTAGAACCCAGTTCTTACCTTAGGACTAAAGCACTTTGATTTAAGGCTGTGGGCAGCTTTGTAGAACACAAAAGTCACTTTATTTTCATTCCCAGAGTTAAACACATGAGATTTATCAGATGGTTTTGCTTCTTCAAGTTTATAGGTTGTTTTATCCTGGCCTCTCTGGCTGAAGATAATTAATAAAAGAGGAAAAGTGCTTTTATTTTTCCTTTTTTTTTCCTTTTTTGTTCATTTTTTGTAAAGCTAATCATCCCCACTCTGTGGACTTCAACTGTTCCTAAAGACATGTATATTTATCAGCCAAACCTTGTGTTTTTTAAGATTAAGGAATGCAATCCAAGAGCAGACAAAAGTAAAATCTCCATGAAAAAGCAAAGTGTGTGCTTTCTCTGCAGCACTGTGCTTTCTCAGCTGCAGCAGGACCCAAAGGTTGCTATTTCTGCACATAGGCTGAATCCAAGAAAGTTCTGATGGCTTGTGGAAACCAGGAGGGATCTGGATCAGTGTTCCCTAGACAGAATAGCTTGACTTGAGTATAATGTTTCAGATGGTGGAGCCTTGACTGGTGGAAATTCCCTGTGTGATATGCCTGCTTGCTCTGCTACCTTTTTATCTTCACATGATTTATTTTTTTTTAACTAATTTTATACTTTGTCTTCCCAAGTTTTTCCAGAGCTTTTCACTTGGCTTTCATTTTCTGGCTGCTTCTCCTAAGGTTTTGGTTTATCTACTTAAACTTCACCTTTCTCACTCAACAAAGGAGTTCAGTGAACTTCAGATCACAGAATCACAGGCAGTGAGGAGTTCAAAGGGACCTTGAAAGATCAGCTAGTCCAACCCCCCTGCCAGAGCAGGATCACCCAGACTAAATCCCACAGGGACACATCCAGGTGGGTTTGAATGTCTCCAGAGAAGGAGACTCCACAACCTCTCTGGGCAGCCTGTCCCAGGGCTCCCTCACCCTCACAGGGGAAAAGTTCCTCCTTATATTCACATACCCACATTCATATGGCTTTTCCATTCATAGAATCCCAGACTGGGCTGGGTTGGAAGGGACCCCAAGGAGCACAGAGCTCCACCCCCCTGCCACAGGCAGGGCCACCAACCTCCAGGCCTGGAGCTACACCAGGTTGCCCAGGGCCCCAGCCAACCTGGCCTTGAACCTTTCCACACCGATGAGTTGATCTGTATTTTCTTGAGCTATAATTTATTTCTTCAATAATTTCTCCCTAGCTCTTTGTTACCTTCTCTCTCAGAATCCATACAGGATTTGTGACTTGCAATTCTCCTTCAGTACTTCCTTTGCTCTTGAGTCTTGTGCCCTTCAGCATGCCACTTAAGCTGATCGCTGAAGTCTCAGGAGGGCCTGGCAGGCACTGTTGCTGTTTCCTGGTCTTGCCAACAGTAATATTTCTTCCAGGCAAGGCCCCTCATAATTCAAGTGAGGTCAGTCAGGACCCAGGAGCTGAACCTGTCCTTTCCAATGAATCAGCAATGGGCTTGAAAGAATTTATGCAAGCCATCAAAATGATTTTGTTTGTTCCCCTGTTGGGGATAGATCTCCCACTGTTGTCAGTCCTTTCTTTTCCAAAGCAAACAGTAGAAAGTGTAGGATCTGTTAGAGATCAGCTCAAGCATCCTTCATCCCAAATGTGGGCCTTGAATCAGTCCTTCTACTGCATAGGAAACAGAAGAATGAAGCTAAACCCAAACCAGGTTGAGTGAGCTGGGGCTGTTCAGCCTGGAGAGAAGAGACTGAGAGGGGATCTGATCAATGGGGATCAATAGCTGAAGGGTGGCACACAGGGGGACATGGGCAGCCTCTTCTCAGTGTCTGTGGGGACAGGACAAGGGGCCATGGCCTCAAGTTGGAGCAGGGGAAGTTCCACCCCAATGTGGGGCAGAACTTCTTCCCAGTGAGGGTGAGGGAGCCCTGGGACAGGCTGCCCAGGGGGTGTGGAGTCTCCTTCTCTGGAGAGATTCCAGCCCTGCCCTGTCCTAGGGACCCTGCTTTGGCAGGGGGTTGGACCCCATGGGCTCTGGAGGGCCCTTCCCACCCCTGTGAGTCTGGGATTGTGTGATTTTAGATTTATCACAAGTGTCCCTGTTCCTCCCCACCACTGAGCTCCTGAGAGCCCTGCCTCTCACTTTAAGGGAACGTCAGTATTTCTGTTAGACCAGAACCAATCACCTTCTCAGATTAAGGCACCAAACTGGGATTTTGTCTCCTTGTTTTTGGCATTTTTTGGAAACTCTCAGAAGAGAGAAGGAGGTATTTTTCTTAGAGCAAGCTGTACTTTCAGAATTAGGTAGTGTAATAACGACCCATCTTCCTGCTGTGGTTGTTTCATTGAAATCAGAGTTGTTCCAGACTCCACAGCCTCATATTTTGGTATCACTTAACTTGCTGAAGGACTTGTGAGCTGGATGCTGGTCCAAGCCTGAATTTCTGTTCTGGGCACTCTTGTTGTAATGAGGTGGATCATAAGAGAGAGAAAACCACAAAGCACAATGGATTTGAACTCTCAGGGAAAGTTTGTCTCTGCAGGAACATGCTATGGAAAGAAGCCCCACCTGAGTGGGTACATGTACAGCTCTAAAACTGATCAATCTGTGGACACCCTGAGGCAAATCTATAAGATAAAGATAAAAACTTGCTCCATGTGTGCTCCAGGCTTCCTGGAACCAAGTCTGCTGTAGTGGGGAATCTCTGTGTTTAGTAGTATCTCACTGCCCATGTGCCTTTTGAAGAGTCTATCCTTTAAGGTTCAGATAAGAGACCTTCTAATTCTCACTTTGAAAGACTTTGTGTACAGATTGCTGAGTTCACCTGCTTTGGAAGCTTAAGTCAGCTCCATTTCCCTGAAAGTTGGAAGGTAGATGTATTTATATTCAGATTTCTGTCTGTAGTATCCTACTCCAAACACTGTTACTTTCACCCTAAAATAAATCAGGAGCATTAGCAGTAGCTCTGAAGTGTGAATCAGACCCACTGTAGCTCTCCCCTGCCTTGGCACAGCCCAGCTCCAGTATGGAATGGTGCAGATATTGTTTCAGTCACTTCTTTACCAAGGCAAAATGTGTTTCATCCACACAAGTATCCAAACAGGCTTAAGTTCAGGGTGTGTAATCATTGTTCATGTGGATGTTGCCTCGATTCCTGAGCAGCTCTTGGTTCTTGGTGCTACCTGATCACTCTGGTGTTTGCATGAGCACCGCACGCCACTTTAAACTCACAGGGTAAGTTCTCACATACTTCTCTCCCTCAAGCATGCTGCCAAAGTGGACATTAATCAGCTTTACTCTAGGAGTTAGAATAGAAACTCAGCTTGTAAATTATGACCATTATATTTCCGGCTGAAATTTCCCTTCTCCTTTAAGATAATGTTTTAAAAGACTAACCCTACCACTCTGGCAAGAGCCACATCTTGCCTTTATATCCATTTGGCACTCTCTCCATCTCTCTTTTTTTAAGTTAAAGGATTACATTATCTCTGTGAAATAACTTTCCTTCTTTAGTTGTTCAATTTGATTCAAGGATTTTTGATTAAGCGTTCAGGGGTTATGAATAAATAAGAACCAGCAGCCCAGTAATTGGTATATCATTACTCCCTAGTAGCACATTTAATCCTCAGCTTCGCTGCACCACATAACCTTTTCCTTCAGCCCTCCTCCTCCTCAATATTGCTTACAAAAAAGAAGATTGGGGAGGGAGGGGGGGGAGAGGATGGAGAAGCAGCAATGTCACTGCAAGCTTCGCAAGTTACCATTAAAATGAATACTTTTTAATTTCTCTGGATGAGATGGGGCCCTGTGCTCTGGGACAATGCTGATGGATGACATTTTAATGCAGCTGAAATGTTATTTTTACTGAACCAGGGAAAACTATAAATTTTGCTTCATTGCCACTGATGGCTCTATGCATAAAACTATGGTGGCGCCCATTGCCCATGAATAATCACCTCAGCATGGCAGATGTTACTTCGCAGGGAAAGCAATTCTTATGCCGAAGAATTGTGGAAAGATTAATTGTCTACAGCTGTTTCATGGCCCACAGCAATCTTGATACATTTATGATAAGTTTAAGAGCTCACTAGAGGCAGCTCCTATTCCCTGTTGTGAGAGGGACGAGGAGGGGGGAGAGCTGGATGGCTTTATTTTGACACCTGGATTCATAGAATCTGTCAGCTCCATTACAGCCTTCATAGAAAGCCGGCTGTTGGCAGGTTTGGGATGATTGTGAGCAGGCTAAGATGCAGGAATTATCTAGACATAGATAAAGAAAAGGAGACTGAGAAGAATTATTCAAATTTGTGCAAATGAATTGCTTCCATTTTTCCTCCCTCTGCCAAGTGGAAATTGAACGTAACCCGCTCTGACCTTTCTCTATTAAGTGCTGCAAATTGCAGTAAATGCATAGTTCTGAGTGCCCTAATGAGACAAAGCTCCAGCAATGCCTCATTAATAAGGAAAGTTTGACCTTGCTGGTCAGCCCTTCATTCGATATTGAAAAGAAATAGGAAAAAAAGAAGAGATGACCTGCTGTAAATTTTGAACAATACCTTTGATTTAGTTTGTATATACTCCCAAGCAGACACTTCACAACCCTTTCTTCTTTTTTTTTTTTAACTTTCATTTTTACCATAGAAGTGAAGAAGTAGTATTTACTTATGAGGTTCCTCTGTAAATTCATGAGGACGATGGTGATTTGTGGCTGGAATGCATGCAGGAGAGGTGATGAAGCTTCTTTCAATGTGTTTTTAGAGTCCTTGTATTGATGAAAGAATATCGATGCTCTCCATCCTATGCAGGTTGGTTTTCCTTTCTTTCCCTCGGCCTGTATCCGTTATCTCTGTGTCTGAACACCAGGAAAAGAGGGACACAAAACTATTGGAGAGTGGCCAGAGGAGGGCAGGGAGGATGGGGAAGGGTCTGGAGGGGGAGGCTCCCGAGGAGAGGCTGAAGGGCCTGGGGTTGCCCAGCCTGGAGTAGAGGAGGCTGAGGGGAGGCCTCAGCCCGGCCTGTGGCTGCCTGCCCAGGGCAGCGAAGGGGCAGCGCCCATCTCTCTCCTCTCTTTGGGGCCCAGGGCTGGAACCCGAGGGGCCGGCGTGAAGCTGCGCCAGGGGAGGCTCAGGCTGGGTGTCAGGAAGAGGGGCTGTGCTGAGAGGGGGGTCGGGCGCTGGCACAGGCTCCCCAGGGAAGGGGTCCCAGCCCCGAGCTGGGCTGAGGGCAAGAAGCGTCTGGCCGCTGCGCTCAGTGCCCTGCTCTGCCTGGGCTGGGCTGGGTGGAGCCAGCACTGGGACTCAATGATCCTTATGGGTCCCTCCCAGCTCAGGGGATTCTAGGATTTTATGCCAATAAGCCAATCTAAAGAGCTGTATTAAAAACTCCCAAACCTGTGAATGCCTGCATGTTAAGGAGAAAAAGTATTGAGCAAGAATAAAAATTAAAAGAGAACCTTGAAATTTGATACATAGATTTATCTAGGGTGAATGGTTACAAACTGTGCTGCTCTGTGGTCAGTCTTGCTCTTAACAATCACAATGGGGCAAACACTGCAAGAGTACATTCCCCTTTGGAATGAGTTGTTCATGCTGCCCTTCCTTTTTTTATACTTACAGGGTCTAGCTTGATTTTTATATTCTTTTTTTTTAATGTTCTTTATAAATATACTGGTGTTAGTTATTATATATTGTTATCATTGTAGTTATAGAAACAATACTTTAATTTTAGCTATGTAAGCATTTAACATAATGATCTGTTTATCCATATTTATGTTTACACTTTGTTTTTTCTGTTTGCTCATTATTTCAAATGCTTTAAGTCACAAGTTCATGAAATTTAAAGAAGAGGCTTAGATGTTTTATCTGCTTGCCCAAACTTGCTTCTCTTAGCTGTGTTAGCTAGCTACAAACAGTAAATGAATAGGTAAAAAGTTGAAGTCTGCTCAGAAATGGTTAATGAACCAAAAGAATCCCACTCACATGCTGGTAACTTGCAGAGAAGAAGTTGGCTGGCTCTGTTAGACATTCACAGTTCCTCCAGGAGTTGCATCCCCTGGGATTTGTGGGTGGCCAGGGGGATTTGAGGGATGATGCCTTTAGGGGTACACTAACAAAAAGGAGCTGGATGGAGGCTCTGTGGGTCCTACTCAGATCATAGAATCATAGAATCATAGACTGGTCTGGGTTGGAAGGGACCCCAAGGATCACAGAGCTCCAACCCCCCTGCCACAGGCAGGGCCACCAACCTCCAGGCCTGGAGCTACACAAGGTTGCCCAGGGCCCCAGCCAACCTGGCCTTGAACACTTCCAGGGACGGGGCATCCACTACTTCTCTGGGCAGCCTGTTCCAGCACCTCACCACTCTTTCTGTAAAAAACTTCCCCCTAATATCTAATCTAAACCTTCCTTCCTTTAGCTTTAGTCCATTCCCCCTTGTCCTGCCATTATCTACCCTTTTAAAAAGTTTAATCCCCTCCTCTTTATAAGCTCCCTTCAGGGACTGGCAGGCTGCAATGAGGTCCCCCCACAGCCTTCTCTTCTCCAGGCTGAACAAGCCCAGCTCCCTCAGCCTCTCTTGGTAGGGCAGCTGCTCCAGCCCTCTAATCATCCTTGTGGCTCCTCTGACCCCTCTCCAACAGTTCCACATCTCTCTTGCATTGGAGGCCCCAGCTCTGGACACAGGACTCCAGCTGGGGTCTCAGGAGGGCAGAGTAGAGAGGGACAATCCCCTCCCTGTCCCTGCTGCCACCCCTCTTCTAATGGAGCCCAGGATCCCATTGCAAGAGCACACTGCTGGCTCATGTTAAGATGTACTGCTAGGTGTTTGGTAGCAGTTCTGTTTTCTAGAGAAGAGCAGATGATCTATGTCGTGTCCCTGATTGGGACACGCTGCTGATGTCCGGGCGGCTCGTGAAGCGGTGTTCATCTCACAGGGGACAATGTGTTTTCCTGCTAATAGTTCCTAACGCCACAGGCACAGATATGTTTCAGGTTCATGTTCCAGTGCACTGTGACTGTCATGGGTAACAATGCTGCAAGTTTCAAACCAGAAACAGCACCCAGAAGAGTCTTGAAAATTTTGGGAGTGGAAAATTTAGGATAGGATTACTCCAGAGTGGCAGTGCTGCAGAATGGCAGCCATGAACATTGTAGCCAAACCTGATGGGAAAACCTGAATTCCACTTTGTTTAAGAATCTGCTGAAGACAAAAAGCCCCCCTGAAAGATGTCAGGGAGTAGAAGTGTTACATGCAGAGCTGTGATCAGAAGCGGAGTTGTGCCTCTGTCTTGTGTGGCGAGGTTTTGGTAGTGGGGAGGCTGCTGGGTGGCTTCTGTGAGAAGGTGCTAGGCGCTTCCCCCAGGTCCCATAGAACCAACACCAGCCAGATCAAGGACAGACCCTCCCCTGGCCAAGGCCAAGCCTGTCAGCAATGGTGGCAGTGCCTCTGGGGAACAGAGTTTGTGATAACATAGCAGCAGTGGACTGTGAGGAGTTCTCCCCTGAGGAAGAGGGAGTGGCAGAGACAGTGTGTGATGGACTGATCCCAACCCCCTTTGCCCCTCAGGGGGAGGAGGGAGAGAAACGGGAAGTGAAGTTGAGCCCAGGAAGAAGGGACGGCTGAGGCCAGGTGTGTAAGACTTGGGGTTATTTCTCATTGCTCTGTTTTGACTGGGTAATAAATTAGATGAATTTTCTTCAATTAGATTAAGTCTGTTTTGCCCATGACAGTAATTGCTGAACGATCTTTCCCTGTCCTAATCTCAACCCTTGAGCCTTTTGTTATCTCTTCGCCCTGCCCAGCTGAGGAAAATGGCGGCAGAGGAGCTTTGGGGGACACCTGGCCTTCAGCCAGGGTCAACCCACCACAACCTCTTCGTGTGGGTGTCCTCAAATGCTTTGCAGCAGCCCCATTTCTACCATAGATGTTTGTCAGGTAGAGTGGATGGACCTTTATCTAAGGACTCTCCCATGCACAGCCGCAAGGCCCAGGTTCCAAAATGGCGGCTGCAGTCTCTGCGTCACAGTAAGCAGTCAGTGAGAGGACTGCAGACCTGGAGCCTGGAATAATATTTATATAATCACAGATTTCTATGCAGCAGTGCTGGCAGTGGATAAAATTTGGGCTTGGGGGTGTGATGGCCATCAAATACCTGGGAAACTTCATAGTAAAGGGAAGGGGAGGGAAGTTTCATGAAGGGATTTCTGTAGAGAAATGTAGGTGGGTGCTGCATATGGTGATGGAAGGGAGTAGTGTATGACAAGAAGGGTATTTTGGCTGAATGGAGTAACTTTAGTTCATTTTTTGACATATTTTCTATTTCTAATGTTGATGTACCTCTGAGATTTCACTGCTAGGCCTGGAGTAAAAAGGTCAGTAGTAAACCCAACACAAATACATGAGAAAAGAGTCCTAAACAGCAAGTATTAAAAATATCATCTTAATAGGTTCTTTGCATCAGTGTGTGTCTAGTAAAGAGCTCAAGAGCCACGCACATAGCACATTCTATGATTCATTTCCAGCTTACAAAGACTAATATGGTTTATTTCTTTTAATAAGTTATACCTGGAAACAGATAGGACTTTCTCAATATATTAAAAGTCCCAAATAATCCCCTAAAATCCTGCAAGCATATCTTAAAATCAATATTATTTGTAAGATCTCTTTGACAGAAATATTTTAAAATACACCTAAGTCAAGACAAGCGGGATAGCTTTCCTTGGATATGTGAGCCTAGCACCTCTGATTGGATGAGTGTAAAGCTTGGGATCAAATTCCCCCAGTGAATATTTATCCTTCAGACTTAAAATGTTCATTTTATATCAATATTTTCCAACATGAACTTAAAATGTACTGTTTCTGCAAACATTCCTCCAGAAGGAGTCATTTGTTTGAACACGGTGAAAGCGCCTCGAAAAAAAGGTTGCCCACACAGCTGGAATAATTTTGAATAAAACTCCTGATGTATTTACCTACAGGTTGTATAATACTTGCTTTCCCTTCATAAAGGGTGCTGGAAGATTAATAATCTGTCACCAGATTCTCTGTTCTTCAGGATCAGGTTTTTAAACCTAGGTCAAAAATTACAACTCATTTCATTAAAGGGTAATTAGGTAAGGAACCTGGATGTAAGAAACGTTTGCAGATGACAACAAGCTGAGTGGGGTGGTCGACACCCTAGAAGGAAAGGAAGCCATCCAGAGGGACCTTGACAGGCTGGAAAGATGGGACAGGGGAGCCTAATGAGGTTCAACACTGCCAAGGGTCAGGGGTGGCACTTGGGCTGGAAGAATCCCAGCCATAGATACAGACTGGGAGATGAGCTTCTTGAGAGCAGCCCTGCTGAGAAGGACTTGGGGATTGTGGTGGGGGAGAAACTGAACATGAGCCAGCAGTGGCTCTGGCAGCTGGCAAGGCCAATGGGATCCTGGGCTCCATCAGCAGAGGGGTGGCAGCAGGGACAGGGAGGGGATTGTCCCTCTCTGCTCTGCCCTCCTGAGGCCCCAGCTGGAGTCCTGTGTCCAGAGCTGGGGCCCCCAATGCAAGAGAGATGTGGGGCTGTTGGAGAGGGGTCAGAGGAGCCACGAGGATGCTCAGAGGGCTGGAGCAGCTGCCCTACAGAGAGAGGCTGAGGGAGCTGGGCTGGGTCAGCCTGGAGAAGAGAAGGCTGTGGGGGGACCTCATTGCAGCCTGCCAGTCCCTGAAGGGAGCTTATAAGCAGGAGGGGATTCAGCTTTTTAAAAGGCTAGATAATGGCAGGACAAGGGGGATGGATTAAAGCTAAAGGAGGGAAGGTTTAGATTAGATATCAGGGGGAAGTTTTTTACAGAAGGAGTGGTGAGGGGCTGGAACAGGCTGCCCAGAGAAGTAGTGGATGCCCCATCCCTGGGGGTGTTCAAGGCCAGGTTGGCTGGGGCCCTGGGCAACCTTGTGTAGCTCCAGGCCTGGAGGTTGGTGGCCCTGCCTGTGGCAGGGGGGTTGGAGCTCTATGATCCATGGGGTCCCTTCCAACCCAGACCATTCTAGGATTCTATGATTCTATGAAACCTTTTTGCTGTTGTAAGGGCTTTGTAAATAATTGAGGCGAGTCAGAAAATACAATAGTATTTACTCAGAGAAGCAGAAAAACTACAAAAGCAGCTAAAATGGATCTTTTGTGGGAGCTGTCACTAAACTAAAATATGATTTCAACTAGGGTGGATTTTTTTTTCCCTTCCCTTGTTATAATTAACTTTGTCTTTTGACAACTCCTTCTGAGGCATATATTAATTAAATATGGGATAATGAATAGAGACAACTAGATCGCTAGGGTATAAATCAATTGAGGGGTTCTGATGATACCATAAACCACAAGAATGGAGTATGTGCAGTTAATAATAACATCAAAAGACTGTGATTGATTTGGAACTTAGCGATCCTTCCACATTCATTATTATTTTATATAAAGCATAAAAACGAGGTGGTGTTTTATGCAAAGACAAGATGATTTTTCTCCCCCGGGTTCTGGGATAATAGAGGAATTGGCATTGTTCACAGTGAAAAGGAAAGGCATGTGCTTGTGATGTGGAGAGGGATGGCTGAAGAGCCTTGTGTGGTCACAGAGAAGCTCTGGGCCTAAGAACTGTTTTACTGGGATGAGTTTTATACCATCTGTAGAGATTTTTTGGGCCAAGTTTTCTCGTGGTTTAAAGCGCTGCTGCTGCTGCTTGCTATCCTCTGAAAGTTTACTGATTGGTTTTTTTACCCCAGTGCCTTCAGGTTGTGCCCATTTGCCAGGTGGGCCTGGGGGAACCTAATGAGGTTCAGCACTGCAAAGTGTCAGCTCTTGCAATTGGGCTGGAGGAATCCCAGACAAAGATATAGAAGAGCTCCTGGGGAGCAGCCCTGCTGAGAAGGACTTGGGGATTTTGGTGGATGAGAAACTTCCCCTGAGCCAGCAGTGGCTCTGGCAGCTGGCAAGGCCAATGGGATCCTGGGCTCCATCAGCAGAGGGGTGGCAGCAGGGACAGGGAGGGGATTGTCCCTCTCTGCTCTGCCCTCCTGAGGCCCCAGCTGGAGTCCTGTGTCCAGAGCTGGGGCCCCCAATGCAAGAGAGATGTGGGGCTGTTGGAGAGGGGTCAGAGGAGCCCCGGAGATGCTCAGAGGGCTGGAGCAGCTGCCCTACAGAGAGAGGCTGAGGGAGCTGGGCTGGGTCAGCCTGGAGAAGAGAAGGCTGTGGGGGGACCTCATTGCAGCCTGCCAGTCCCTGAAGGGAGCAGAGACACAGGAGGGGAATCAGCTTGTTCCAGGGCAGAGACTGGCAGGACAAGGGGGATGGAGTGAAGCTGCAGGAGGGAAGGGTTAGAGGAGATCTTAGGGGGAAGTTCTTTGCAGAGAGATGGGTGTGGGGCTGGAACGGGCTGCCCAAATAGGGCGTGGATGCCCCGTCCCTGGGGGTGTTGAAGGCCAGGTTGGCTGGGGCCCTGGGCAACCTTGTGTAGCTCCAGGCCTGGAGGTTGGTGGCCCTGCCTGTGGCAGGGGGGTTGGAACTGTATGATCCTTGGGGTCCTTTCCAACCCAAATCAGTCTATGGTTCTATGATTCCATTTGGACCCTAAGACCTTTTCCCAGTAAGTGACTTCAGATTTTAATTTTTTGCAGAAACATAAATCCAGACACTTAAGTATGTTCAAAGTGTATAAATGCTAATAATCTTTATTTATCAAGGGTAACATTAAGGTCACACTAGTGTATTTCACCTGCAGTTGTGACTCATGAGTAATAAATCTGGACTAAAATGTACAATCTGTAGTATAACAGTAGTGGTTTTAGAAAGCTTCACAGGGTTAAATAAGTTTGTGTGTGTGTTCACAGACACACGTGCACACACACACACACACACACACACAAATATATAGAAATGAATTTTGTGAAACAGCATTTGATGAGCAGTGTGCCTCTGGGTTACACCACACACAGGCCTTTGCATACTCAGGGTTTTCCATTTTACATTTATTTGGAGTGGGAAGATGAGGTGAGGGAACAGGGGATGTTCTGCTTCCTAATTCGGAATGTTCACTGGGAGGAGTCTTCAGGCAGAGAGATGAGCTCTGGTCATAGAATCATAGAATCATAGAATCATAGAATCATAGAATCACAGAATCATAGAATCATAGAATCATAGAATCATAGAAGGGGTCCCTTCCAACCCATACCATTCTATGATTCTATGAATCCCAACCTCTTGTGGAATCAGAGGATCACAAGGTTGGAAAAGCCCTTTAAGACCATCAAGTCCAACTGTCCCTGTCCTGTGCTAAACCATATCCCTGAGCACCTCATCTCCCCAGCTGTTAAACACCCCCAGGGGTGGGGACTCAGCCCCCTCCCTGGGCAGCCTGTGCCACAGCCCCACAACTCTGCCAGGGAAGAACTTTGCCCTCCCAGCTGAGCTGACCCTGCCCTGGCCCAGCTTGAGCCCATGGCCCCTCATCCCATCTCCTGTCCCCTGGCTGAAGAGACCCTCGCCCACCTCTCTGCACCCTCCTGGCAGGGCAGGGGAGGTGGGGAGAAGGGCTCCCCTCAGCCTCCTCTTCTCCAGGCTGAGCCCCCCCAGCTCCCTCAGCTGCTCCTCAGAGGATTTGCCCTCCAGCCCCTGAAAGCCAGGCTGGGCTCAGAGGCCAGGAGACAGCCACAGCATCCTCCAGCATTGTCTGCACAGGGAGCAGCAGGATGCTCCAGGAGGTCAGTCCCACCACACATAATAAATAAGCTCTGAGAAAAGCCTTTCCAAAGCTGGACATGCACGGGAAGTAAAAGAGGACTGTGAAATATGCAGCACTGTTTATTCAGCAATATAAAAATAGGATCAAAGCCTCCAGGGGTGTTTTGGTTTATCTTGGCTGCCTTGCACTGTAGGTACATTTCCAAACCTAGTTCATTTATATTTACCTTGCAGTTATAATTGGGTGCACACATAATTCAACGTAACCAGTTGCTTCAGGAGCTTTCCTTTCCATGGCATCCATTCTGTGTCCTAAAAGGAATCTGCACATGGCTTGGCCTCAAGAATCTTTTTATCATCAGCTAAAATTGGCTTTCAAAAAAATTGGCCAAACACAACCAGCAGTGATTTTTAGAGATGTCTGTCTGTCCATCTGAGATGTTAATTTGCCACTAAGGCAAATCCCATTTGAAACATCGAATCCCTTTTATTTGCAGAGGCTTTGGGTGCATTTTCATCCTGCACTGCTAGCATTCTAAGTGTATTTTTGTGAGGCCTCTAGAGCACTGTCACAGATAGGCACCATATAAATAACATTTATTGTTATTATCATTGTATGTCGTATTCACTCTGTTTCACCACCATTAATAAACCATTCAGGCAATGGTGGTGTAATGTATAATATTAGCAGCAGCATCCTCTGGGAGACGTATAACCAGGTACTTAATATTCTAGCTGTTTCCTGGGCTGTCTCTCCACAGGTGCAGATGCTACAGTGTGTTCAAAGTTCAATATAAATATAACAAAAATGATGGGCTGGCTGTGTAAAGATCACACCATCCCACAATGTGCCTCGTGGTGAGTCACATCGTGGCCATTGCTGTCAAAATTCTGCTACACTAGATAATAGTAAATTAGGGAAATTGCCTGGAATGTTTGGAATGTTATTTTGCTCCTTTTCAGTTCATCACTTTAAAAAAATATATATTTAAGTAATTCCCTAATTTCGTCCCCCTCCTCCTCAGCCTCCCAGATAAGGCTGGTGCTCTGCACCCCTCTGCAGGGCTGCCTAAATTAGAATCATAGAATCATAGAATGGCATGGGTTGGAAAGGACCCCAAGGAGCACAGAGCTCCAACCCCCCTGCCACAGGCAGGGACACCAACCTCCAGGCCTGGAGCTACACAAGGTTGCCCAGGGCCCCAGCCAACCTGGCCTTGAACACCCCCAGGGACGGGGCATCCACTACTTCTCTGGGCAGCCTGTTCCAGCCCCTCACCACTCGCTCTGTAAAGAACTTCCCCCTAATATCCAATTAAAGCCTTCCTTCCTTTAGCTTCACTCCACCCCCCTTGTCCTGGCATCCAGCTGGCAGACGGCTCTGCAGGGTGCTGCTGGCCCAGGGGGGCTGTGTCAGGTGAGGGAGGCTGCTATCAGAGCTTGTCCCTCCCCGTAAGGCCAATCCTGGCTGCACCACCTTTCTGGGCACCCTCCATTGGCTTTCTTCCCCTAGTGTCATAACCCTTTTTGTGCTGCTGGTTTTCCCCTCTTTTACCAGCCCTGCCTCTGTCTGTGATGTATTCACCTTTCCTGTCTCTCTGGATTTTCTCACAGGTTTTCCTTGTCACCCTGAGTCATGGCGATGTGTCTGGGACATACTGGAGCACACAGGCACCTAACCTCAGGCAGAGAGGATGGAGCTCATGCTGGGCTGCCTCAGGACCAGCAGGTAAGAACACAAGTCCATGGTTTCATCACCTTTTACCTCTAATGACACTTTTCTTGCCACCTGTCTCACTCTTACATGTTTCCCCTCCAGGAAATAAACCCTTCCTGACATCCATCATCAGTGATGCATGGAAAACCCAGCAGGAGCTGTTGCTTTGGAGGACCCCAGTCACACAACCCCCACCCTGCCTGGTCACAGATGGACACCAGCCTGGTGTCCCACAACTGAAACACCTTCTTGTAGGTAAGAGTGCACTACCACCTCCTTCCCAGTGCCATCAGTGGACCCCTGTGGTACTTCCAGCAACTCTTTCTCTTTTCCCTGGTCTTTCCTTCCTCATTTCCCATGGAGCTTTAGCTGTGGTTTGCACACTCATGCATGTTTAATGGCCTCTCTGGGAGTCATTGCTCTGTCTCTCTTGTTAACTTTTCTAATGATGTGATAATTGTCTTAGCCTGTACTAGACCATACAAAAGTCCTTCCAGCCTTGCACAGCCCAGGAGAAATATTTCCTTGCCTTTTATTGGTGGGAAGCTGCCTTTCAGGGCATGCTGACTAGCAAGTCTTCAACTTGCTATCCTGTGGACAGGATAGGAGGGCAGGGAAGTAGGAAGCATCCCCAAGCTCTAGTCCTGTGCCCTGTTTCTTACACAGGCAGTGCGATCAGTGGAGGAATCCGGGTTAATGGGCACGTAGTAAACCAGCCAACTGAGACCAAAAGGATTAAACATGATGAAATGATGTTGTATATGTACTTCATAGTTTTCTTACCTTCATTTCACTGCCTGAACTGCAGCTGGTAGGCACCTGCCTCTTGAAGATAAGAATAACCAGCAGCCCAGCCTATGGCAGTCCCATGTGTCCTGCTACAGGCTCAGCAGAGTGTGGCTGTGTGACCTCAGGGAATGTTTGCAGCCAGGTGATGATGCTGTTTTGACCAGGGATCAGAAGGGCAGATGAGGCTTTTGGGGTTAATGCTGCACATGTTCCCTAAATGCTCCAAGACAGCTAAAAAAAAACCCCATAAAACCCCCCAGATGCATGGATTTAAAGTGAGTTACAGAAATCAGAGAATTATATCAGAACTATATGCAGGATATAATAAAGGTCCAAAAGCAGTCCTGGATTTCTTCTTAAAGATTATAGCAGAGAGGAATGTGGATTTTAGGCCATCACTGTGTCAGCTCCCTAACAGAAATGCAACCATTTAATGGGCAGTATGTCCAGGAACCCCCCAAAGCACTGTAGTCTCTGGTCGCCCTGTGTGTTCTCTGGTTGTGGCTCATGACAACAGAGTATTTGTAAGTACTATCCTGCTAGAGATGTGGTCCCAGGCAAGGCTGGAGAAGAGGAGGCTGAGGGGAGACCTTCTCCCCACCTCCCCTGCCCTGCCAGGAGGGTGCAGAGAGGTGGGCGAGGGTCTCTTCAGCCAGGGGACAGGAGATGGGACGAGGGGCAATGGGCTCAAGCTGGGCCAGGGCAGGGTCAGCTCAGCTGGGCGGGCAAAGTTCTTCCCTGGCAGAGGTGTGGGGCTGTGGCACAGGCTGCCCAGGGAGGGGGCTGAGGCCCCACCCCTGGGGGTGTTTAACAGCTGGGGAGATGAGGGGCTCAGGGATGTGGTTTAGCACAGGACAGGGATGGTTGGACTTGATGATCTCAAAGGTCTTTGCCAACCTGGTGATTCTGTGATTCCATGACTAGGACTGGTGTGTCTCACTTGGATGTCTTCAGTTCAGGTGCTCACTGGAGATAGCCTGTCATTCTTCCTTGGGAGCACGGAGCTTTTCTGTGTGAGGCTATTAAAGAGGACCAGAACATGGCAAAGCACAAGGGAACAGGATGGGGCCTGAGTTGGTCTGTACTTTAGGAGTTTCTGTACGTACACAATAAACTTACCTCAGTATGCAGGGCGGGTGGGCTGTATGGAGTTGGGTTTTCTGCAGAGCTTCACCAGTTCAGGCATGGATTTATTCTGAGAGTAACACTGTCTCCATTTGTGCCCAATGCACAGATGTGGCTCCTTTTTCCCAGATAGTCTCAGTGTGTCAGATCTGCCAGCATGGGGGATGACCTGCTGGAGAGGAGCTCTGTGGAGAAGGACCTGGGGGTGCTGGTGGATGACAGGTTGGCTATGAGCCAGCAGTGTGCACTGGGGGCTGAGAGAGACAATGGGATCCTGGGGGGCATCAGGAGGAGTGTGTCCAGCAGGTCTAAGGAGGGGATTCTCCCCCTCTACTCTGCCTTGGTCAGGCCCCACCTGGAGTGTTGTGTCCAGTTCTGAAGTGTGGGACACAGGGGGACATGGGCAGCCTCTTCTCAGTGTCTGTGGGGACAGGACAAGGGGCCATGGCCTCAAGTTGGAACAGGGGAAGTTCCACCTCAATGTGGGGCAGAACTTCTTCCCAGTGAGGGTGAGGGAGCCCTGGGACAGGCTCCTCACCTCCAGGGGGTGTGGAGTCTCCTTCTCTGGAGAGATTCCAGCCCTGCCCTGTCCTAGGGACCCTGCTTTGGCAGGGGGTTGGACCCCATGGGTTCTGGGGGTCCCTTCCAACCCCTCTGATTCTGTAATTCTGTGAGATGCTGCACTGGCATTATGGATCAGGCATATACTACCAACTTTATTCCAAAGCAAGGTGGGAAATGCTACAGTATTGGAATACAACCTTTGGCTTCAAATGTTAAGACCTCTGGAATATCACGAGGAATCAGGGTGATGCTCTCTCCTGCTGAACTGAACATGGGAAAGGTGATCACATCTCCCTGTTCAGTGCCTGCTCGCTGGCTGTGGCATCCTTCCAGCCCTCGTTGACCCAGGCTGTCACTTGTAGAAATCCCAGGGTAGCCTGTAGCCCTCACGTTGTTCTTTGTGCTTATTACTTTATTTCAGCCCTTTCTTTTTCAATTTTGGGATTGACACTCGGCGCTGGCGGTGATGTGCAGTGTCATAAATAGACACCCTGTGTGCAGACAGTTAGTAGCCTGGGAAATCAGGGAGTGAGCTGTTGCCCTTCCATGCCTCCCCCACTTGTCCTGGGTGGTAAAGCTCAGAGAAAATGGGATAACTCCTCATAAGTAAAATTATTTATATATTTCTTTAAATGTAAGTACATTCTGTATAATCTATCTTGTATTTTTATTTTTAAAACGTGTTTAAGAAGAGTATCTGAATGGTAGTGTTTCATCAGCTTATTTTGGAGCTTGCAAAATAGTTTCCAGGGTGAGTCTGATTCCCTGGAATAAATACAATGCTCCAGGCTCCAGTAGGCCCCTTCCTGAAGGCCCTTCAATGTACACTGAGCTCCCCTTAGACTCTTCACTGGCCTTTTTGGAAGCTGTCAGCTGATTACACACTTGGCCCTCAGAACAACAATTGGGCTGTGCATTCTCCCAGGGGTAAGGAAGAACACCACGCAGGGGGCACAGGGGCAGCTGGAGGAGGATAGAGGGTGGGGAGAAAAGTGAAAACGGCTCATCAAAGTCCTCTCTTGGCTGCTACCTGTTGATAGTGAAGAGAAGATGAATCACCAGCTTCTGTCTGTGACAGGTTTCCTGAGATGAGAAAAAAGGGACCCAGTAAATGCATGCAGCCTTCTCCCATCATCCCTTTAATAACCTGTAATATCGTAGCAGGATATTTTTGTCACACCGAATCTGATTGATGGTCTTGGCTATAAGACATTACAAGTGTAGAGTAAATTGACCGAACACCTAAACATACAAATTATTAAAAGGAGGGGGGGAAGCAGGCTTGGGCCTCCTGGGGAAAGCAGGCAGGCTTTAGTTAAGATGATCCCATTTCCAAGTGCAATTTATAGTCTATTGACTTGCAGCGGTGTCTTTTCAGATGTGAGGAAATTGTCATACATTGCAAATGAGAAGCTGTTTTGACATCAGGAGCGCAGAGAGTGCCAGGAAGAAATGATATCAATGCCTGGTCTGTTAAGGTTAAATGAAGTTGCATTGTTGCCAGCAGATAGGCATTCATTTCCTTTTCTTCCCTGCCTGTCCCTGTGTACAATTACTGTGATTAGGATGAGTAACAATGTGCTTCTGACACCCATTGTATTGACAGCTCGCCTAGTTTTTTCCACTCAAGTGGCACTAGTCATTACTTAAACACTTGGGTATTTTGACAGGGAAGATCCGTGCCTGCCAGTCAAGTGTATCAGCGACACGGCGGCCGCAGCCCCTGCGCACGTACTGCTGAATTAAAGCACTCAAAGCCATCCCTGCTGGAGCACCATGAGCCTCTTTAGAAACAGGGCTCCAAGCAAGCCCACTGAGCCACTTGGTCCTTTTCTTCCTGCCTCCCCCATGTGTTTTTCCAAGGGGGACATGGAATCTTTTCTCCAGGCTGAACAGCCCCAGCTCACTCAGCCTGTCCTCATACGGGAGATGTTCCAGCCACTTAATCATCTTCGTAGCTCTTCTCTGGACTCTCTCCAGGAGGTCCCAGGATGGAGGGCCTGGAGCATCTTCCCTGCCAGGAAAGGCTGAGTGAGCTGGGGCTGTTCAGCCTGGAGAGAAGCAGCCTGAGAGGGGATCTGATCAATGGGGATCAATAGCTGAAGGGTGGCACACAGGGGGACATGGGCAGCCTCTGCTCAGTGTCTGTGGGGACAGGACAAGGGGCCATGGCCTCAAGTTGGAGCAGGGGAAGTTCCACCCCAATGTGGGGCAGAACTTCTTCCCAGTGAGGGTGCGGGAGCCCTGGGACAGGCTGCCCTGGGGGTGTGGAGTCTCCTTCTCTGGAGAGATTCCAGCCCAGACCTGTCCTAGGGACCCTGCTTTGGCAGGGGGTTGGACCCCATGGGCTCTGGGGGCCCCTTCCAACCCCTATGATTCTGAGATTTTGTATCCCTGCTGTTCATGTGCTTGTTTTCTCCCAGGCATGTTGTCATCTTTTAGAGGAAAGCATGATGGCAAAGTAAATGAGTACAGAGGGGAAAGTAGTCAAAACAGTTGTGGGCTTTTACATCAGGGGGTAGATGAGGTACTTAGGGATATGGTTTAGCATAGGACAGGATCTCAAAGGTCTTTTCCAACCTTGTGATTCTGTGATTCCTCTATTACATTTCCTGAGGTCTTCCAAGTTACATCTTTGATATGTTTCAGAAAGAAATAAATACACCAAGGTTCCTTGTTTTTTATTTTATTATTTTCTTTTTACTCTTTGATAGTTCAGGTTCAATTTAGAGAATAACCTGTTAGGAATAAAGAAATTGCTTTGTGCAGAAGGATTCTGAGAATTGAAAGAACATTTGTGCTGAGGGTGAGAAGATGAAGGAGAAAAACTAACAAACTAAAACTAATTACCAGCTGTGAGTTTTCACCAGGTCTAACTCCAGTGTCTTTGAAGAACTGAACAAGTGCTGTGGGCACATCCAGTCGCTTAAGTATTATTGTACCTTCAAAGACCTTTGGGGCTTTGCAGATGGCCTTGTCTCTGAATAGATGAGCCTGTGCACTTGCACACAAAGAATTTGACAGGTTATTCCTACAGGTACAAATCTAGTACTCTGCAACGTTGCTGGATTTTCATCATCTGCCCCCCCCCCCGATGCTGGGTGATAATAATAAAGAAAATGGCTTGCAGATTTCTATTGGAATCAGAAAGAAGCCCAAGCTTTACTGGAAAATCAATTATGTAGTAGGCAAAGTACCCCATAATGTTCAGCAAAAAAAATATGCTAACATCCAGGTCAGTACATTGGAAAACACATTTATCATGATTTCCATGAGAGCCTCAGCCTGGCGAGTCACAGGAGCAACCTCTGAACTTGCTTGAACCAAACAGTCAAATGGGCAACTCTGCCTACTTAGCAGTTTAGAAATTTGTTTCTCCTCTGAGTCTTGAACTGGAAGCCTCATAAAAAGGGCCCTTCATCCTCCCTGAAGAAGCTTTAATAAACATTTCCTGTAGAGTTACCTGACTTGTTTCTTTGACTCAGCTCTAAAAAGGGCCTTGTATGGCTCCCCAAACTTCTTTTGCCAATGATTTCATAGAATCCTAGACTCTCCTGAGTTGGAAGGTCTTTTCCAACCTTGGGATTCTGTGACATTGTCCTGCTGTGGCTGTGATGCTACTCAGACCTATTTATTTATTATTTTTAATCTTGCAGCTTCTGGTAGGGAGCTAATTTTATGTGTTGTGTTGTAGTGCACTACCCTTTACATCTATCCAGACAAGTTTGGGCATTTTTTTTACTCTTAAAAAGTTCTAATCCTCACATTGATTTGGTTGTTGATGCACTAAGCTCTCCAAAAAAACCAGTAATGAGCTGTGTTCATTGCTCTCTTTTATGTGATTGTATAAAATGTGATTATTTCTTGGTTTTCAGGTCATATGTTGAGCTGAGACTGAAATCCTTCCCTGCTGCTCTGAAGGGAGAATGGATAAATATATATTTTTATAGTCAAGCTAAGTACCAGCCAGGTCTTTAGATTATGCGACCACCTCTGACTGATAGAGTTATTTCCTGGACAGCCAGTAAACAAAGCTGCCTGGCAACACCCAAGGGATGTGAGCACTTTTAAGCATTCTTTATGTGTCTAGGAAAAAAAGCTTGGCTGTAACAGTCAACAGTCTTGGGGGAAATGCTAAGCGTGGATATCTTCATTACTTTTCAATTAAGCAGCAAGTTTATGGATTATAGGAAACCCTGAAGGGAGAAGCTGAGCTCAGTCAGAGCTCTTAGGGATCACACTGGTGAGAGTCTATCCATAGAGCAGTAGGCATTTTAGGAAAGGATCCCAAATATGTGTCTGGAAGGTGCAGGGTAGTGAGAAATGTCTTGATAATTAGTTTTATCTGACATTCTGGTGACTGGTAAGAACAGGAAAGGCAGAGAAAGCAGCCCCCAGAATCACTGGTTGTTACAATTTCTCACCATGAAACAGTCAGTAGCCTGTGGTCCTATGAAGTCATTTCTCCTATCTCCAGGTTTCTTAGTACCCAAAATGATTTCATGGTTTTTAGAAACCTTTCAGTGCCCCATCCTCCTTGAAAAGCACTTCCTTTGGGCACATGGGGCATTACAGTGGCAAGACTTCCAGACAAACAAGGCTGAATCCCCAAGTAGATGTGGGGTGCCACCCAATAAAGCTGGAAGTTGCCAGTGCTCTGGGTTGGTTAGGGAGAATGATGTGATGATGGGAAAATACTTACTGTAACATGCAGCACAGAAGCATCACAGAGCAACAAACAGGAAGAAAGATCTCTCAAACCACTGAGATCTGATAAATAATATCTCAGGTAACATCCTCTACGTAACAGAAATAGAGCTCACACTGACTTCATTGACCACACAAAACTAAATGCCCTAAGGTTAAGGAACAACTATTAAAAATGTGAGCTATCTTCAATTTATATTTCAGGACTTTATACCCATTGTAAAATGGAAGGTATTTTATAATTATGCCAACAACAATTAATTAACTTAACATCAAGAACTCTGGAATGATTGAATTAACAGTAAAATCATGAGAAGGCTCCTGTTCATCTTAGAGTTTTAGCAAATAATTTATTATCCAGCAAATTCTTAGACTTAATCACATGTTTTAAGAGTGACTATTTTTTCTCTCTTCTTTCCCATGAGCTTCACTCCTCCAGTGCTGGAGTCCAAGCTGAACTGCCATCTCCTAGGAGAGCTCTGCTGGTTTCAAAGTCAGCTTGAGTGGAGCTGGTTTCAAAACCAAGCTTGTGACTGCAGGGGAAGAAAAACCCCACCACATTTGTTTCTACATCCTAAACTCTGCACAGTGCAATGCACACTTGAAGTGCTAAACTACCTTGGGCAGAAGGAATTCTGATAGCCCTCTGCTTGCCATCGAGCTTGCTGGTACCCAGTAGTTAGATCAAGTGGGTGAAACATGGCATTAACAGGATCGAGTAGCTTCTGCTCAAACACAGCCAGGAAAGCCAGAATGCACAGGGTCAGTGTTTCTGTTGGGTTATTCTGATTTGCAGGTTTTTCAACTCCTGCACAACCACTACAACTTGAAAGGGCCTTGGAACACAAACGGGCTCACCGGTAGCACGGTGGAAACCACCATAGCATTCTATCACTTCTAAGTCAGTGGCTTGATCCCTCCCAACTCCTTGCCTGTTTGCTGTAGCTACGGTGCTCTGGGTGTAGAAGTCATTTAGGGATACAACTGTCAGAACCATGGGGGTGGGACAAGCAGTTCCTGCAACAAAGGAGCTGATAAAGTCTGGCTCTGTGTGGGTCTGTCTCTGAAGAATGCGCTTCTGTGTGGAGCCTCTGAAAGGAGTCCAAGAGCATTCGTGTCCCTGATGGTGAGTTTATGTTGCAGCTTTGATCTCTACTGGGGCACTAACAGAGGCTTGTGTGCTCACTCTCTCTCTGTCTTCTCTCCAGCTGCCCGTTTTCATAAGGCTGGGGGATTCTATATCACACAGAATCATAGGGCCCTCCAGAGCTCATGGGGTCCAACCCCCTGCCAAAGCAGGGTTCCTAGGACAGGTCAGGGCTGGAATCTCTCCAGAGAAGGAGACTCCACACCCCCTGGGCAGCCTGTCCCAGAGCTTACTCACCCTCACTGGGAAGAAGTTCTGCCCCACATTGGGGGGGAACTTCCCCTGCTCCAACTTGAGGCCATAATATCACTGCATTAAATGACTGTCATAATCTTCACTATCGTGAGGAGGTCTGTCTGCCAGAGTTGGTCACAATGTGTTCTTGGGATGTAAAGCTATTAGTGAAGGATATCAAGACAGACAGCATGACTGCAAGTTGTGTTCCTTCAGGAAACTAATTAACAGCCATAAACAAAAACAGTATTTCTAGACAAAAAAATGTGTACAGTGCAAGATTTGATGCACAGAAGAATCAGGTTCAAAGCTACTTGTGTGGTAGTCACACTTCAAAAGCCTCTGAAAATATGAGTATATTTAAAATTTAAGTGTATTATGTAAAGCCACAATATCATCCTGGTCTCTTTTGTTCTAGGATTTGTGTGCTG
>VZTU01014325.1:17192-19692 GCA_013400835.1 Zapornia atra | reverse complement strand
CTCTACTGAAACTGCTACCAGAGTTTCAGGTGCTGGTACATGTACTGTTTATTTACCCAGGAAGCAGACTAATGCTTTTGTTCATACTTCTGAGCTGTTTCTAAATGGCATCATAGCCTGGTCTGGGTTGGGAGGGACCCCAAGGAGCACAGAGCTCCAACCCCCCTGCCACAGGCAGGGCCACCAACCTCCAGGCCTGGAGCTACACAAGGTTGCCCAGGGCCCCAGCCAACCTGGCCTTCAACATCCCCAGGGATGGGGCACCCACCCCCTCTCTGGGCAGCCTGTTCCATCATCATGCTGTGTGTGATAATAGAGGCTTCTTGTTACCTCAGTTCAGTGTGACCCAGTACAGCCTATGTATTTCATCACACCAGTACATATTCCTCAGGCTGGATGAGAGCTGTAAGATCTCTTCTGCTCACTGTGATCTCCCAGGGATTTTCCAGGGCAGGTTGTGACTGTCCCAGGGGGCTGTTGCTTTGTGCCAGTTTGTGCTGTAAATAACAGGGTCTTCCTCACATTTTATAAACTAGAGGTTATTTCTCTGGCAGAATTTTTGGCTGAAAAAAGAAGCACCTGAGCATATGTAGGGACAGGGGAGGGGTGAATATAGCTGATGGAAGGTGCTGGAACATCTCAGGGTGTTCAAGGCCAGGTTGGATGGGGCCCTGGGCAACCTTGTGTAGCTCCAGGCCTGGAGGTTGGTGGCCCTGCCTGTGGCAGGGGGTTGGAGCTCTGTGCTCCTTGGGGTCCTTTCCAACCTGAAAGGCTAGCCTAGAACCTTGTCAGCTGTATAAGAAGATATGCACACTCCTTTTGTTTCAAAGTAGGCAGAAACAGTTTTTAAAGAGAACCAGCCCTGCAGCCCATCTTGAGAGTAGGTCAGTGCTTTCTTCCTGTGCTGTGTGGGTCCCAATCCATTAAATAAGCTGCTTTGGGGGAAAATCCTGAGTGGTTTTGTTGCTGGTTTTTTTGCTTTGTCTTTTTTTTTCCCCTCTCCTTTACCTTTGACCTTTTCCCTCCTGCTTGGGCAGATCACACCTAGTTATACCTACTGGGACCTTGCATAGTGTTTTATACAGAGAAATGGTATCTATGATTTCATTGCTTCTACCACTGCTTGATTTGGATCTAATGGAGTATTAGGTTGAGTCCATTCATATCTTGGTTACAACTTTAGATCTTATTTTGAAAAAGTGATGCTTTTTAATCCAGTATTGGGGTCTCATTGCAAACTTTCTAATGCTTGATGTGTTCTACAATGCTAAAGGAAAACAAAAATGATTTGAAAAGCAGAGTTAACAGTGTTAAAAAGTGATAACCCTGTGGGGTTTTTTTGAGGAAAACCTTTAAAGTTAAGTAACTGGGTTTTTTCTGAGGTTTGAAAAGTAGGAGAGAAATTAACTGCTTTTCTAATGTTTTAATTCCTCATGCTTCTTCTTGGCTAGACATTTGGTTGTTGAGTAATATTGAGAGCAATTTGAGACTGAATTATGAAGTCTCCTCTTTGAGTGACTTCCCTAAATTGGGAAGCAAATGGATTGGCTCCCATGGAATGGTTTGGGAACTGATGGGTTTCATGGTGCAGCTTGCCTCCCCTTCAAACTCATTCCTTGTTTCTTTGGCTAACTATGCTCATGTAGAGGGTTTGGTTGATACACTGAGGCTGCAGAAATGAATAATTACCTTGAATAATTATGTATTTACTAAGTTCCATTGGGCTCCAAAGTTTCAGTCTTTCATCTGTGTAATTTCACTGATTTTTCTCTGCACAGTAAATTTTGCTACTCATTTCCAAGTGAGCTGGGACACACTGGTTTGCTCTTGCTGACTGCATGTTCTAGACATTTCAAAGGGTGTTTAAGAGTTACTAAGATATTGGACTTGGATGATTTCTTTTAGACAAAGTAGAAAATAAACTTCTCACTCTATGCTAGAGAAATTAGTTTATCTGCTGATAAATACAATGGCTGTGGTATTGTCTTTGGAAAAGATAATGATGATTGTGCATGCAGGGGATATCCCCAGGAAGTAATTAGAATGAGTGTCATAGGCTTAGCTCCTGAACATAGCTGTGAAGTGGTTTGCACCTTTCTCTGTCCCTAAACTCACCCAAATTAAATTGCTCTATGTTGTGTGGATCTCAAACCCATCATCTGACACTGCAATGTTCTCCTTGTGCCTGTGTCTGAACAACCAACATGCTTATTCTTCATTGGACAAGATAGTTACCTGACTGACCGAGGGTATCTTTAATGCTTGGTAACTTTATAAAGCAGTTTAAGTATTTAGCAAAGACCCAAATAGCAAATTAACTTTCCCTAATATCTTATCCTATTAATGATTTTTAATTATGTGCTCCATGATAAGAGTTTAATCACTTATAATGATCAGCTGCATCATTCCCCCTCTTCTCTGCCCTGGTCAGGCCCCACCTGGAGTGTTGTGTCCAGTGCTGGGCTCTCTGGGACAAACCAGCCAGGGATCTCCTGGAGAG
>VZTU01014325.1:4349-17076 GCA_013400835.1 Zapornia atra | reverse complement strand
CCCCTTGTCCTGTCCCCACAGACACTGAAAAGGGGCTGGCCAATTCCCCCTGCATCCCCTGCCTAAGATATTTATAAACACTAATTAGGTCCCCCCTAAGTCTTCTTCTCTCCAGGCTGAACAGCCCCAGCTCACTCAGCCTGTCCTCACAGGGGAGATGCTCCAGGCCCCTAATCATCTTCGTAGCCCTCCTCTGGACTCTCTCCAGGAGGTCCTAGGATGAAGGGCCTGGAGCATCTCCCCTGCCAGGAAAGGCTGAGTGAGCTGGGGCTGTTCAGCCTGGAGAGAAGAGACTGAGAGGGGATCTGATCAATGGGGATCAATAGCTGAAGGGTGGCACACAGGGGGACATGGGCAGCCTCTGCTCAGTGTCTGTGGGGACAGGACAAGGGGCCATGGCCTCAAGTTGGAGCAGGGGAAGTTCCACCCCAATGTGGGGCAGAACTTCTTCCCAGTGAGGGTGAGGGAGCCCTGGGACAGGCTGCCCAGGGGGTGTGGAGTCTCCTTCTCTGGAGAGATTCCAGCCCTGACCTGTCCTAGGGACCCTACTTTGGCAGAGGGTTGGACCCCATGGGCTCTGGAGGCCCCTTCCAACCCCTACCATTCTGGGATCATCTTTGATCATCTTCAGAAGCAAAAGACTGTCTCTTGGGCATCTGACCCTCTAAGGCTACAGGTGAACTGAACAAAACCTCACAGCTTCTCCCACTGGCTGGTCCATCCCACCCTATAAACACCAACACAATTAAGAGGAGGCAGCACTGTGTGTACATTTGCTCCATTTCAGCTTTTTAAAGCAACAATAAAAGAATTTGTCCCAAATAGTAAAATTAACTTTACTGAAAGTACAAGTGAAGCCCTTAACTCGTTCCACAGCAAACAGGTTGCCATTGGCTATGTGAGTAGGAGTGCTCTCAATGATATTCAGCATGATCCCTCCCTCCTTCCTCACTTAATTCATTCACTGAAGCCACAATTCAGCATTTCTGACGTCAGATTTAATTCCCAGAGAGGCCATTGTGGCCTCAAAAGCATTGAACTGTGGCCTCACTGAATGAATCAGGCAGAGAAACAGGAATAATCATCAGGGAGGAAAGTGTATATTTATCCAGGGATCCCTGTAATTGATAATAGCTGAAAGGCACATGCAGGACAGATACAGAAGGGTTTTAATGAGGGTTTTGAGTAGCAGTTCTCTGTCCACACTGCAGGAGTAATTACTCATCAGAGCTTGGGCATCATCATAACATGGTTTTGTGAAAGTGAACAAGAGCTCTAAAAAAAACCACCCCCCTCACCCCTTTAATCAGTGTTTCCCTTTGACAGCAGGTGCTTTAGTCCTGCCAAGACATTCTTCCTATGAAGTCAGTTCAGCATCAGAGATCTAAATGGTGCATAGGATTTCATGGCTGGCTCTGGGCTCTCAATGTTATGACTGATGAAGGCAGAAGAAATGCCTTTTCATTTCACTGTGATGGCACAGGAAAGTCTCATGTTGTGTGGAAAGAAACTACCATGGAGGGGTTTTTTTTTCCTTTCTAGACCCTTTTCCTCTTCACCACACATCTGAAGTTTTTCCCCCTACTGTTAAAACAGTTCAGTCTAAACAACAAAGCACCCCAGGCAGGCTGTACAAAGATCACTCCAGTTCCCATGTTTATTAGCCTGGAGAGATCTGGGGTTCAGGAACAGCTGAGAGCCAGGCTTTCCTTGCAGAGGAGGGAGCATCAGCAGCCCTCTGCCTTTAACCATCAGGGGTCTGCCTGCACTAAGAAATATACCAGTGGTGTATTGAGCTGTGTGGTTTAAAACTTGGTCTGTCTTCTTGGACTAGTTGAAAGGAGCAGATGGTAGATGTGCTGCTTTCAGCATAAGCTGAAACTAAGCTAAAGCTTAGGTCTTAAGCTGTGGGGCATCATGTCCTCAGGGCAGGGAGAGTGGCTGAGGACAAGCCTTATAAGTACCCAAACAGTGTCATGAGCATCTTGGATGAGGGAGAGCTGCTCTGTCAACTCTTGGGAAACAATGACTACATGGAACAAGGGAAAACTTAGATTAGATGTGAGAAAGACATTCTTTACTGTGAGGGACTGGAGCAGGTTGCCCAGTTTTGGTTGTGGAAGCCCCATTCATGGAGGTATTTAAGTCAAGGTTGAATGAGGCTTTGGGCAACCTGGTCTAGTCAGGGATGTCTCTGCCCACAGCAGGGAGGTTGGAACTAGATGGGCTTTGAGGTCCCTTCCAACCCAAAGCATTCTGTGGTAAAATTGGAGTTGCTTACCTGGTGTAAAACATTCCTGTATGATGTGTTATGATATGGGCCTGTTGGTGTGTGTCCAAGGGAGGCCACAAAAACGATCCAAGGGCTGGAGCACCTCTCCTGTGAAGCCAGGCTGAGAGAGTTGGGGTGGTTCAGCCTGGAGAAGAGAAGGCTCCAGAGGGATCTTATAGTGACCTTCCAGTCCCTGAAAGGTGCCTGTAAGAAAGCTGAAGAACTGTTCACAAGGGCATGGAGTGGTAGGACAAGGGGGGATGGGTTTAAACTAGAAAAGGGGAGATTTAGGTTGGAAATTAAGGAAAAATCTCCTCAATATGAGGATGGTAGATCCCAGGTTGCCCAGACAGGTAGTGGAGGCTCCATCCTTGAAGATACTCAAGTTCAATCTTGGTGGGGCTCTGAGTGACCTGATTTAGTGCAGATGTCCCTGCTTACTGCAGGGGGTTGGACTAGATGGTCTCTAAAGCTCCCTTCCAACCTCACACATTTCTGTTAGATGAAAAGCTCTATCCTGAGAGGTGTAGCTCATCACTTCCCTGACTGTGTAGATACACTGCTCTGGCTGGTACAGGGTTAGTCCATGACAGAGGCCAGCAGAGCAATCAGATTACCATGAGGATTGATATTTATTATTTTTCATCTTTTTATTTCTGGAACTTCCAATAGACATGTGTGTGGTAGAATGTTGTTTATGTGGGGGGGACCTACAGTAAGAGGGGTGTTTGTTTGACTTAGTCAAAGCAGGAAAGATTCCTGTATAAAACCAAACATCTGGGGGTGACCAAGATGATGTTTCCTAACAGAAGATTCAGTGTTGAAGGGATATAGTTATAAATACTGCTGAAAACAGGACCTGTGTGGATCCAGCTCTCCTGAGTATTTATGAAGGGTATTTATGAAGTGCCATGGTTTTATTTGGATAGATATTTGGTAATTATCAACACCAGGGCCATTTATTAAGTTTGAAAGTAAATCAATAACAGATTGGAATTCCATTTATTTTGTGACTGCTTTGCTGCCACCTAACATGGCAGCAAGGTACAACAGGACATCTACAGGGCTATCACATTGTTTGACATCTTCATTGATGACCTCAATGAGGGAACAGCACCCACCCTCAGCAAGTGCCTGATGATCCAGAGCTGGGAGGGGTGGCTGCCAGGCAGGACACTGCGCTGCCATCCAGAGAGACCTGGCCAGGCTGGAGAGCTGGGCAGGGAGAGACCTCATGAAACTCAACAAGAGCAAGTGGAGAGTCTGGCACCTGGGGAGGAACAACTGTCTGTATCAGGACAGGCTGGGGGTGACCTGCTGGAGAGGAGCTCTGTGGGGAAGGACCTGGGGGGGCTGGTGGGTGACAGGGTGGCCATGAGCCAGCAGTGTGCCCCGTGGCCCAGGAAAGCCAATGGGATCCTGGGGGGCATCAGGAGGAGTGTGGGCAGCAGGTCACAGGAGGGGATCCTCCCCCTCTACTCTGCCCTGGTCAGGCCCCACCTGGAGTGTTGTGTCCAGTGCTGGGCTCCCTGGGACAAACCAGCCAGGGATCTCCTGGAGAGAGTCCAGAGGAGCTACAAGGGGGATGAAGGGCCTGGAGCATCTCCCCTGTGAGGACAGGCTGAGTGAGCTCCTGAGGGAGCCCTGGGACAGGCTGCCCAGAGAGGTTGGGGAGTCTCCTTCTCTGGAGACATCCAAACCCACCTGGATGTGTTCCTGTGGGATTTAGTCTGGGTGACCCTGCTCTGGCAGAGGGGTGGGACTTGGGTGATCCTTTGAGGTCCCTTCCAACTCCTAACCTTCTGTGATTCTGTGTTGGGCAGAGAGGTGACAGGTTTGAACTTTACCTGAGGAATAAGCAGATGTTTCTGGGGCAGCGATCGCCAAGTCTTTAATGGGAATGTTGGCTCGTTGAGAAGTGTGTGAGCAGGCTCTCTGCCATGAGCACTGTGAGGAGGTGCCCTGCTCTGTCTCTTTGCAGGCTGGGCTTGTATTCATGAGGGGAGGGATGGGTGAAGAGTTCCCTTCTCTGCCAAAGTCGCTGTGTTGGAAGAGTACAGCAGGTAGTGAAATATGAACACACAAATAGCTTGGAGCCAACAAAGCATTTAGTTGAAAATGAATGAAAAATCCTCTCCTGTAGAGCAAGCAGGGTATGTTCTGGACCTGTCTTTCCTGTGACCTACAGGATTTGAAGAGAAGAGCTTCAGAATTTTATTGGCATTGCCACTATTAGACCAACTTCTCTTTCTCTTCTCCTCAGACTGGGGTCAGCTTTAAAGAGAGCATTAAGGGAATGGCTAATGGAATTAAGGGTATAATAATAGAAGGATATAGTGAGACAATTGTATTAACAAGAAATAAATCATGTTGAGTGTAAGGTAAGTGTTTTTTAATTGATTGATGGGAAGGATGCTTCAGAGGGGTTTTTTTGAGGACTAACAGCCACTTGCCTTCCCATCTCCAGTAAAAAGCCAAAAGGGAAAAAAAAAGAGCTAAGAAAATTAAGCAGCAGAGAGATAAATTATTCAGAGAAGATGGCCATTTTGTGCTGACATCACTAATGTGAAAAAGCATTAAATCTTTGACACTAGCTGTGGTGGCTGGAACAAGGTATTGGAGATTACTAGCTGGGAAGACACTTCAACTTATCCACATACCTTAAGTGGCTTCCCAAGGTGATCTAGTAAGTAAAGACTCAGCCAGGGCTGCATGTACCAACCCACTCTGTTTTTTTAATTATTACTCATTTCTATTATTCTAGTGATTTGTCTCAAATGAGAACA
Source organism: Zapornia atra (assembly GCA_013400835.1). Taxonomy (NCBI): domain Eukaryota; kingdom Metazoa; phylum Chordata; class Aves; order Gruiformes; family Rallidae; genus Zapornia; species Zapornia atra. The sequence continues at coordinate 12,018 of VZTU01014325.1, read as the reverse complement.
GATCCAGCATTCTTTGTAGTATGGCCTGGAGATACAGGTGATCTATATAGAGGTTAGTGGAACCTGGTGGCTGTTTTGAGCATGGAGCTTAAATCTTACATAATCCCACTGAAAAGGGGGAGATGGGAATGTCAAGTATGAAGTGGAACATTTAGGGTCAAGTATCTGTACCCTCTAAATCTGATTTTTACAAGTAGAAGCATGGTGTCAAGCTGGCAAGTTTTCAGGACCTGGTTTTATTCAGTCATGGGGTGCAAATATCAGGTCCTAGATGGAAGCTGGTAAGCTGTAGCTGAAATGGAAACATCCTGAAGAGACAATGACAGGTTACTGTCAAAAGTGGGGAAAAATCAGTCATGTAAAGGGGGAGAGTTCATTTCCTGACTTGAGAGTTTTTAGGAATTGCAACTAAAGTTCCTTTCATCATGAATAATTTAGCAGGACCCTCTGTGATGCAAGACCTTAAATCTAACCTCATTTGATTGGCAGTCTGCAATGGTGGAGCTGCTTGTTTGGAGGTCCATCTCTGCTGGTGGGCAGCATGAGGAGACCACATCAGCAGCTGCATTGCTTGTTTTCTATGAGAGGTTGTAGGAGCAGAGAAGACCACTGCATAGAGCAGTACCTGCTTCAGCTGGAAGAAAGAATTTAATAAGCTTTGAGAGAGATTTTTGAACCCTTGATGCTGTGGAAACAGTAACCTGGTGTGGGTGCTTGGGACTTTAGGTGCACTGTCTGTTTTCACAGGCTTAGTGTGTTGTGATGACCCACTGAACCTTCAGAGATGGTCAGCATAAGAGGTTTTTTGCTTGAAGTAGAGTAACTCCTGGCTTCTTGCACCACTTAGGTTACAGTTTTCAGATACAGTCCTTTAGTGAGTGTTAATGTGGTGGTTTGACCCTGACTGGAAGCCAGATGCCCACCAAAGCTGCTCTATGGCTCCTCTGCAGCTGGACAGGGGAGAAAATATCTATTGAGAAGCTCAGGAATGGAGATAAGGATAGGGAGTGATCATTCTGCAATCAGCATCACGGGCAGAACAGACTCAACACAGTAAAGAAACTCTCTAACTGATGGCACTGCCCTGCACACCCAGTGACACCAGAGTCAGGTGATGAGAAGTGTGGCCAGATCTCAAATCACCTCTCCTCACCCCTCCCTTCTCAGCAGACTGCACTTTAGGCAGGATTTCACTCCCTTCTTCCCCCCATTGTGGCACAGGATGGGGCAGGGACTGGGAGAATGGGGATTTCAGTCAGTTCCTAAAGAGATGTTCTCCCCCTTACCTGAGGGGGACATTCCTCAGCCCCCTCCCCTGCTGCACTGTGGGGTGCCACCCATGGCAGACAGTCCTCCATGCACTTCTCCAACGTGAGTCCTTCCCCACAGGGCTTCAGCTCTTCCCCAGCTGCCCCAGCGTGGGTCACTGCTATGGGGGCAGTCATCAGTCACAGTGTGTCTCAGGCCTGGACTGCTCCAGCCTGGTCCCCCACAGGGTCACAAGCCCCTCACCAGCAAACCTGCTCCAATGTGGGTCTTTCTCCCTCACTTATCTCTGTCTCTCTCCATGGGCTTCAGGTGCTGGCAGGGGCTTGCTCCAACACAGGTCACAGCACCTTCTGCATCTGTGCTCCAGTGTGGGGCCTCTCCATGGGCTGCAGGTGGGCTCTCTGCTCCCCATCATCTTCCATGAGCTGTGGGGGGGACACCTGCTCCACCATTGTCTTCTCTACAGGCTACAGCTGCACCTGAGGCACCTCCTCCCCCTCTTCCCTTGCCTTGGTGTCTGCACAGCTCCTCACTCCCTTCTCTGGGGGTACAAAGCAGTTGCTTGTGGTTTTGTTTGGCTTTTTTTTCCTCCTAACTGTGATTCCCACAGAGGTGCTGTGACTGTTAGTGATGGGCTTGGCCTTGGTCAACAACCACTCTGGTCTTGAGGTTTTTTTGATGTGCTTTATTGGAGAGCTGCACAAAGCAAAATAAACATTTCCAAACAGCCACCTTAGCAAAATGCAATAAAAATTGAGAGCTCTAATGAATATATATATATTTTTTTTTTTTGAAAGGCACTGTCTTTTACTAGGGATAACTTTCTAACAAAATATATCTTGCTTAGTAGGCAGCTTTGGATATCACTGTTGTCTGTGAAGAAGGATTGGCTGCAGTGTGACTGTCCTGTCCCTTCAGAACTCTCTAAATACTTGTCTTTACTTTGGTGTTCTCTGGTCAGCCTGTCATGGATGTGTCAGTAGCTGGCTGCCCCAATTTTTGACTATACTGTGGTGTCATCTGCTGTAAATTAATTTACTTTTGCCATTAACTATAGATAGTATGCAGTCAATTCAATTTTGTCCATTAAAGACAATAACCTTAGCCAAGCTCTTCAATGCTATTCTTAGTTCACCCCTTGGGACTACTCTACTTACATCTCCAGAGGTCCTGGTAAATTTATATTATCCTTCCTTGTCTAATATTCATGATTTGTTGGCTTTGCTTTAATACATGGACAGTTAGGTCTAAATGCAAAGACTCTTGCACAGAGTAATCTCAGGGATGTGAAAGTTCTGGAGGAGAAAGCAGAGCAGGATGGAAATTAAATTGCAGGGATATATCCTCTTGCATAAGGGAAGGCTTAACTAAGCTACATGTATAGAGTAGCAGATGTGCAAGTTTGTCCTGGGTCTCCTGTCTCTCTGTGTGCTATGGAGTACTTCATAGCCTTCTGGAGGTAAATGTCCCAAAGCCTAGCTTGCTGTAGAAAGCAGATGGAATTGTGTATAGCAAATCTAATACTTCAGTTTGGAGAGTGGTCATCTTTGTTACCATACTCACAGATGACTGGTCTTCCCCTAAAATGTAGGAAACTGGGTCTTACCTTACAACCTAGGAAACACCTAGGTTGCTCAACAGAGTTGTAGGATGTCCCACAAGCTGTGTGTGCACTTAGATGTTCTGTTGGTGGGGTGTGCTGGTTTTGCCTGTGACCAAGTTATATTTCTTCATAGCAGCTACTGTGGGGACAGTATTTTGGATTTCCATTGAAAACAGTGTTGGTAATAGAAGAGACACTTTAATTACTGCTGAGCAGTGCTCACACAGAGCCAACAGGGCTTTCTCTGCTTCTCACCCCACCCCAGCGGTGAGTAGGCTGGGGGCGCATGAGGATTTCAGAGGGGACACAGCTGGGACAGCTGACCCCAGTGACCAGAGGGATATTCCATACTGTATGGTGTCATGCTTAGCAACAAAACTTTGGGGAAGAAGAAAAGGGAGATGGGGGACAGACACAAGATTTGGAATGATGGTGTTTGTCTTCCCAGGTTACCATTACACGTGACAGAGTTCTGCTTTCCAGGTGTTATGTCTTGCTTCTGTCAAAAAAAAAAACCCAAAACCCACACCAAAAGCAAAAAAACCCAACCCAAAACCCAAGCAAACACTGGAATTTGCAGGACATTCTTATCTTGAAGTGACTGCTGGGGCCTGTATCTGGTAATACAGGCCCTCTAAATGCTTAAGCAAGTGCTGGAGAAAGGCAGTTCTGGCTCTCAAAATATTGGGACTTCTATCTCTACTTGTGCCTTCAAAGCATGGGGCTCTGGCCAACAAGAAATGTGAAAATAATCCTTTCTCCAGGGAGCCAATACCCTGGGTATAAACTGTGGTGGCAAGAGAGGAGTCGCGATGGTAGGCCTCAGCCATACTGTGGCCTGGCCGCCGAGGCCTGTGCCTGGCCGCCGAGGCCTGTGCCTGCTGCTGAGGCGCCCTTTGTGGGGCTGCATAAAAAGAGCAGGCAGGAACAAAACTACAGTTTGAAATCAAGCTTTCGTGCAGTGTTGTAGCAGATCATTTGAATGGGTGATATTTTTCAGGGAGTAGGGTGGCCAAAAGAAGAGTCAGTGCAAGATAAGACGGTAAATAGTAACTTTGAATTTTCAGGAGAGGGAATAGGGGTGTAAATGCTGCAAAAAATGGGCAAGGGATGGATCAGAAGATCACTCTGTGACAATCTTTGAGTGATGGGATCCAAAAAGAGGGTTGTTGATGCTGGAAGGTCTGAGATGGAAAAATAAATACGTTGATTCTTCATTCTACTAGTTGTCAGTCCAGGATGGAAGTTGCAGGCAGCTAAGGTAAACTTGGCAGTTAGTAGCTTGCTTGGTCTCCTGGTGTGGCTTTACTTTCCTAAAAGGTTTAGGCAAAATAATGGCTGGCTCTTTGGCTCCTGCTTTGAAAGTGAACAAGTGCAAAGCTGAAATGAAAGGGGGAGAGAAGAACAAGAATGTCCATGTTGTGCAGAGCTAAAGCTGTTTAAATGTCTCTGGCTGTAATCTGCTCCATTTCTAAGCTTTAAGTTCATCCATTCCTTAATTTAGCTACAGGAATTGCTTCTTGCACTTTGCCTCAAAACCCACCTGCTGCTGGGTAGAATCACAGAATGGCATGGGTTGGAAGGGACCCCAAGGATCACAGAGCTCCAACCCCCTGCCACAGGCAGGGCCACCAACCTCCAGGCCTGGAGCTACACAAGGTTGCCCAGGGCCCCAGCCAACCTGGCCTTGAACACTTCCAGGGATGGGGCATCCACTACTTCTCTGGGCAGCCTGTTCCAGCCCCTCACCACTCTCTCTGTAAAAAACTTTCCCCTAAGATCTAATCTAAACCTTCCTTTTTCTTTAACTACTTTGCAAAACCTCAGAAATAAGTTGTCCTCCCAGGCTAAAGAGCCATGCTGCCTTGAAAATGTGTTTGCTGCTGTGTTAAATTGTGTTCTTCCTGCTCTTTTAATTTCTCCTGCATGTGGATTGAAGAGGGAGCCCAGTGGGCAGCCCAGCAGCAGGAGAGGATGGGACAGTGTGTGGTGACTGCTTGTTTTTCTAATAGCCATGGGATTTTCAAGCTCTACAAGCAGACTCATGCTTGGATCTCCTAGCCATGTAGGCAACTCCCTGTGGACTGGCTCTGGAGGCACAATTACCATGTGCAGCTGGCCTGCAGCCATCCGTCCCTGAGGTGGGAGGTAAAAATCAGGCTTAAAGTAGTTTCCCTGCAGTTTTGCACACTGTTAATTTGCAACAGGATTTACTTTTTCTCTTTTTTCCTCTCCTTTGATCTGAGAAATGTCCATTTTCTTTCAAACTGATAACAGTGATTATCTGTGAGCATAGAGAGAAGGCTGGATCCCCTGTGCTAAACACTTAAGTGCCTGGAGCTTATTTGGGGAGTATTACCACAAGGCTCCACTTCCTGGCAGGAGCAGTGTGTTTGGTCAGTGTTTTCAAGCCCTGGGCTTTGCAATGAGATACTGGTTGGGCTTATTAGCTTAATTGCAGGGTGTGATTTGGATTGCATCTGTATGATTGCATGATGTCTGTGTGTACTGATGGAGATCACCTGCAGAACGTGGGTTCAGGAAGATGAGCTGCCATTCACCGCGCTCCTTTCAGATGGTGACTGGGACAGAAGGAATGGGGATTTCAGAGCTGGTTCATGCCCTGTGCAGCACAAGGACATGCTGATAGGTCTTGTTGGGTGTTCAAGGCCTGTCACTGCTGGAAAAAATATGGGAAGCCATCACTTTCTTCCACTATCTTTTGCTGTCTTCCAACTTTGATACCAGCAGATGGTCAAGCAGCTGCCACCCACCAGCCTCACTGCAGGCCTTAGTGAGCAAGGCATTTGTCTCTAAACACGGGTTTAAAAGTAGTTAGGGCTTAGTTTTACTTAAGATAAATCTTAATCCAGTAAAATTATCACACACACAGAATGAGTCTGAACAACAAGCATCATACCTCTAAACTGTTAGGCTAACCAACAGAGAACAGCTAATGAAAGGGGTTGATGTGATTTAAACTGTTGTTACTGAAGTGCATCTACAGGCTTTTAAGTGGCCAAAGTGGGATAAAACCCACAGATCTCTGATTCCTGGGAGAAATGCCTGCTTCTCAAGTCTTCTCCCCTATGTACCACAATAATGGTAACTAAGTTTCTAAATGCTAGGCCATGAAAATTGGTGGTTGGCAAATGACTTCCAGTAAATGCTTGTGTAAGATGTTTACTTGAAGGGTCTAAAACTCCTGCTCTGATAGCCTGTCTTATTATATATGGAGTGACCACTCCTGGGCCAGGAAATGACTAATCCAAATACTTCTAGAAGCCATGAAACTATTCTGGGGGTAAAAACTCTGGTATACCTTTAATTTTCATCATGCTATTCCCTAGGCATGTCCTGGCAATAGCATGAAGGATCCTGGGCTAGACAGGCATGGATAGGAGGTCGTAACTCTACTCTTGCAGGCCCAGGCTGTGCTGTGTGTACTTTAGGCTGTTCTCTACTCTCACAGACTCCATGTGCTTAGGTGAGGGCTGTACAGTTAAAAACTGAGCTGGGAAGAGGATCTGTTCTCTGGAAAGTTACAAAACTGCCAAGAAAAACTCTGCTGACCCAAAGCAAACCTTTACAGCTTTACCTGTAACTAATGGAAATTATTAGGATAAAGTCTAAATTTAGTATTTCAATACCAGAAAGGAAAGGAGAAACTCCTAGTCCAGTAGTTCAAATACTATGGTCTGGATTCTGCTGATGTCCTCTTGAAGGTTGGAGATGTTTTACCTGAAACACTGGCTCCCTGGAAATACAGAATCTCTACCTGTTCCTCCTTGGAGGCCAGCAGATGAAAACTTAGGGACTGAGATTTCAGTATATTAAGGGAAATTCTGACAGTCTTTGAGTGAAATTGATGGTCTGCAAAAAGAGGGAAGAATAATTTTTTGTGTTTTCCTGAGTTATTACAAGTCCCTCTTGAGCTCTCCCTGGCCTCTTTGGAGAAAGCAAGTAACAATCAGCCTGTTGAGGCTCTAGAGCTAAACCAACCACAAATTCTGTTGCTGTGAAAGCTGCCAATGTGAAGCTTTACTAGATAGGAGGCAACTAGATAATCAAAACTTGTTTGGAGCCTTTCAAACCTGAGGTGAACAAGGTTGATCAGATCCCATGGAAGTCAATAGTTGCATTGCTGAATTCAGCTGTTGTATCAGGCCCTTCCTAAGTTTTGTCTTTACCTCCTGTTGCCATCAGGTACTGGAAGTACTGGTGAGAAGCTTGTAGGTGTTTGTCTTACTGGAGCCTTTACTTTTTGCTTAGGCTGCTCTGCTCTTGGAGGAGGACAACCCTCTCAGCATCCTGCTGTTGCCATCAGAAGGTGCTTTGTGCCAATGGATGCGGGCTTTTGGCTGCCTGACCTTCCTGTGGGAGCAGCTGCTGGACAACACCAAGGGTAAGGTGCTTGGTTTGGTAGAGGGGTGGGTTATGAATTGCTTTCCCATGTGAAGCAAACTGGGCAAGCAGCTGGTTGGCTTACCTCAGATATGCTATCCCAGAAAAGGCAGCTCCTTGCATGCTGCCTGCTTCTGTATCACCACCTTGAGCATCTGAATCTGTAAATAACTGCTTCTGGTTGTTATTGTGAGGGATCCCAATTTGGGACCTGTGAAGGAGCTGGGGTGCTGCTGGTCATTATTGTGAGGGATCCCTGTGTTGGGAGCTGTGAAGGAGCTGGGGTGCTGCTGGTCATTATTGTGAGGGATCCCTATGTTGGGAGCTGTGAAGGAGCTGGGGTGCTGCTGGTCATTATTGTGAGGGGTCCCTAAGTTGGGAGTTGGGAAGGAG
>VZTU01014319.1:0-217456 GCA_013400835.1 Zapornia atra | reverse complement strand
GGGGTGCGGAAACGTGTCTTACTAGGATATTACCAAGTTAAGACTAATCTAGCATTGTTCCCTCTCATTCCTTTGCTCCATGTGGTTCCTTTTAACAAACGTAGTGCTTGGGGAGTTGTCTGCCTCTCCATGAAGTGTTAATCTTTCCTACCATTTTATTACACTGAATCATTCAAACAGCTGCTTCTCTCCTCATTTTTTTGACCAATTCCCCTCTCAATCATTTCTCAGCTTCTGCTCTTTTACTTTCTGCAATGAATGCTTCCCATCAGAACCCCACAGTGACCTGCTTCCTCTACGCTCCTTGCTAGAAGAGCACTTTGTCAGTGAAGCTTTATCAGCTTTCCCTGTTAATCCCTTCTCATGTTCCGTATGTGACTTTATTAAATCTCTGGAGCTGGGAGCTGTGTGAGAGTGTCAGCACTCATTATTGTAAGTGCAGCCTGCACACCTGGGAAGTGCTGTCTTGGGGTGCTCCTTTGGAGATGGTAAAGTACAGGGAAAAGATAGACCTCCTCTTCTCTGAGCTGTGCTCGTGTTATAAAAATCACTGATAGGCCTCTTGCAGCTCATGGAGGTAGAGGTAAGGTTAAGGAACACTTTCATTGAGCTTTTAATGAGGCGGTGAGACTTTTACTTCTAAAAGGTATCAGAACATTGTCATAGAATCACAGACTGGTCTGGGTTAGAAGAGACCCCCAAGGATCACTGAGTTCCAACCCCCCTGCCACAGGCAGGGCCACCAACCTCTTGGATCTGCACAAGGTTGCCCAGGGCCCCATCCAACCTGGCCTTGAACACCTCCAGGGATGGAGCATCCATCACCTCTCTGGGCAGCCTGTTCCAGCCCCTCACCACTCTCTCTGGAAAGAATTTCCCCTTAATATCTCCTCTAACTCTTCCCTTCTTCAGCTTCACTCCATCCCCCTTGTCCTGCCAGTCTCTGCCCTTTAACAAGCCAATTCCGCTCCTGTTTCTCTGCTCCCTTCAGGTACTGGCAGGCTGCAATGAGGTCCCCCCACAGCCTTCTCTTCTCCAGGCTGAACCAGCCCAGCTCCCTCAGCCTCTCTTTGTAGGGCAGGGCTGTAATCATCTTCATAGCCTCCTCTGAACCCTCTCCATCAGTTCTACATCTTTCTTGTATTGGGGGCCCCAGCTCTGGACACAGGACTCCAGCTGGGGCCTCACAAGGGCAGAGTAGAGGGTAGAGTCCTCTCTGTCTTTTCCCTGGCCAGCAGTGGGCCATATCCCAAGGTTTGTTTAACATCATTACTGATAGGAAAATAAAATGAGAGAAGAAGCGATTCTCGTTTGTACACAAATATTAGTGCTACCATGAGAGAGACAAATCAATGTGGAGCCAATTTATTTTTATGGCAAGGTAAGTGTTGACTAATTTATATATTGATCGAGGAAAAACAATGGCTTTTGCCCACATCTGCAGAACAAAGGTGTAATTTTTTCCTGGATGGACTTTGCCAGAAAAACCTGAATAAAATGCAATTAAAACTATGACTCTTACAGAGTGTACTGCAATTAAGGCAAAAGAAAAAATAATAATAAAGCTTGTAATTTAAAAATCAATGTGAAGTTCAGCACTTTGTTACGCAAGTTAAATCCTTGCTATAAAGAATACAGAAAATCCATTGAGATCAAATGAGAAATGAACATAGTTGCAGCTAATTTTCTTGCTTCTGGGCAACCTTAAAATACCAATAGTCATTATGATGATATACAGCATCTCTTAACAATACAGCAAGAGTTCTGTATTGTTAATGTTATTAACAGAAATAGTCCCAGGACTTATTTTCTGATAGGAATCCATTCTAAAAGCTGAGAAAGATGCAGTAACAAATAAAAAAAGTAATACAGCTTTTTATTAAGCACCCTGAAGTTTGCCAGTTGTGAGAATCACGGTTACATCGTAATACACTGTAATTCATAAACTTCACTTCCATGTCAGAACAGACCTAAGCCTTCAGGGATACAATACTTTCCATGTGTTATCACTCATTTGTCATGAAACAAGTCCTCACTGTTGCTTTGCAAAATGAGTCCTTTGCCTCTGAGGTGGATATTGTAACAGGAGAGAGAGAGAGCATCATGAAATGATTGACAGTTTCTGGAAGTGTACAAGTAAAGTTTTGCTTCCAATTTTAAGCTTAGTTGCTGGCATTTATTCTTTGGGTATGTGGGTAGTTTTATATGCCAGCTTCCACTTAGTATCTTTAAAATTACCTCTTGCCTAAAGAAAATAACCACTGGTGCTTAGACCCAAGTGTTATCAATGTGCAGCAAAAAGCATCTGTTTTTTTCTCTTTCAAATTCCTGCTTGCAAGTGACAGTGCAGTAGCAGTTGGAGGTCAGTCAATACCAAGCAATAAACTTTGAAAAATCTTGCTGACTTATAAACCCAGAGCTGAACTCCACAGTTATCCTATTTTACAGAACTATGGCATCTTGTGCTGCTTCACTCTCTGCCTTTGATTGAACGCTTGTCACAGGAGGAGAAGAGAAAATTACTGGTTTATATTTGACATGATCAAATCTGGTCCAGTGATATAGTTCTGTCCCAGCCATGAGCATGATTTTTAAATTCAATTTATTTCCCCTTGTTTAAGTTCCTCATCAGTGACTACATCCTCAAAGCATCCTTGCATGTGGTGATGGCTTATTGCAGGAGTTCCAGCTAGTTGTGCTACATTTAATGAACTGTCAGGGTTTCTGCTAGAAAACATTGTATTTCCCTGCACAATTTTAATACATATGTATACACATTTAAACATTATTTAAAAAAATTACTGCAGAAGTGAAGTAGATGACATTTGGATGTTATAATTTCGATGCTTAAAATTATAAACAGAAAAGTAAGGATAACATATTGCCAGTCCCTAATCCCCACTATGAGAGTGAGTTCTGTAAAATCTCTCTTGAGACCAAGCTGTTTTGAAGTGGCAGAAGTGAACTGTAGCATTTGGAATAGCAAAAAGCTGTGGATTTAGATTCAAAGTGTCAAAATTATTGGTTTTTTTTTTTTTAAAGTCAGAAATAGTTTTGCTGATTGAGAAATTCAGATTGGCTGGAGTCTGGCACTTTGAGAGAATATATTTTCCAAACTATTTGATATTTATTAAATATACAGGGCTTTGTGATTTAATGATGATCTATGGTGGAACTGATGACTTCCATGGGGCTATGCTTTCAGTTCTTGTCCTAATGATGATCTAATGTTGCTGTCAGACTGGTACATCTCCATTCTTCATTATTCATAACAATTTGAAGAGAAAACAGAATCAAGTCCAAAGACTAAAAATATGAGTATTTGTTTCAGTTTCTGTTGGTTGTACTGGGAGACAGTGGATTTTAGGGAATAGAAATCTAATGGTAATGCATTTCTATCTCTCCATTTGTTACACTTTGAATAATCCACACAAAAGCAAGAAGAGAAAGGACTCTTCAGATCCTCTGGACCTGTTGGTTTAACTGTAGGCAGGCTCAACTCAATCTGTCTTCCAGAACAATGTTCTAGATAAGTTACTGTGGTAGGAAGTTTAAGAAAGATGATCTTTTCTGTTTACCTTGATTTTTTTAGTTTGATCTTTCACTTTTCAACTGTGTCACATCATACATCATCCAGGTTCATACTGGAAGTCTTGCACACACTGACAAGCTTTTAAGATCTAGATTTTTTCCAAGCTACTTATCTTACTATGTTTTACTGTGTTCTCACATATGGCAAGAAATAAATCAGAGTAGACCATGTATCCAAGTGCTGAGAATTGCCCTCAAACCAGTTCTCTGTCTCTAACATCCTATGTGTATCTCTGAGGGGCAGAATTGCCATGATACCTCTTGTTGCACAGGACGAGCCCGAACAGATAAATTGGCCAACACTTAGGAGGAATACAGTGTAAGCCCTCTGTATAAGTAATTTCTGAAAACACTAAGTGCTGTCAGGGCATGTATTAAGTACATAATGAGAAGTTGTGACTAGTGACAGAAATTGTCACTAGTTATGTCAGCTGATATGCCACCCATAACCCTGTATTTATTCAACCTAATTTATTTTTGTTGTTTTCAGTAGTATGGGATGTGAATAACCTGTTGTACATTCTTGGTGAGGTGCTGTGGTGTAACAGTTGCTAGGCTGTTGACTTCTGTGGATTTTTTCCACACCAGTGGTGACTTCAAACTGTTAGCACTAAGTATCAAGGGAGCCAGGCTACTTCTACAAATTGGGTGCAGTTTGATCTCTTTGCTCATGCTTTTTCCCTTTTTAGATTGTGGGTTTGCATTTCTCTCTTGCCAATTCAAGACATTATCACAGGCTTGTAAGCAAGTTCCTAGACTTCTGGCATGTCTGCCCATGTCTCTCTGAAACATCTTAAGCTTGCAGGAATGATTTATATGGCATGAATGACCAATATTTAATTGCATATAAACAAATGATGCTTCACTTGGAAAATGGTAAATATACTAAATCTATTTTTGTCTTCCTGATTTATGTTCTGCTGCCTTGGAAATATATGCAAGAATGTAGTGAAAGTGATAAGGCTAACTGTTGTGAAGACAATGTATTTTGAAAAGAATTAGGTCATCTGCACACACTGTGGTTTAGAGCATCTCTGTGGAAAGGCTGTGGGCTCTTTTTAATCCCTTGCCTCACTGCTTTTTTGTGTCTGTGTCCAAAAGAACACAAGATCTCCAGTATATGGATGGTAACAGTAAATGTATGCATTTGGATGTGCTTCTAAAACATAGACTATTTGAGGGTTTTGCACATGAAGACCCTCTGTGTTGCTTTGCAGTTTGAGGGGATCTGACTAGGAACTTTTGAAAGTTGCACATTGTTGTGGTACATGTTAGACATTAATGATGAAAGCAAGGGAGTTTAGGGTGGTCTTGTGGAACTGAAAAAGCTTAGCTTGTGATAATGAGGGTTGAAAAGTTGTCTTCAGCTTTGTTCTGGTGATAAAGAAGTAGTGGACAGTTTCCAATGGAATCACAGAGTGTCTAGTTCAACCCCCCTGCCAGAGCAGGGTCACCCAGACTAAATTACACAGGAATGTGTCCAGGTGGGGTTTGAATGTCTCCAGAGAAGGAGACTCCACAGCCTCTCTGGGCAGCCTGTCCCAGGGCTCCATCACTCTCACAGGGAAAAAGTTTCTCCTTATATTCACATGGAACTTCCTCTGCTCCAGCTTGCTCCTACTGCCCCTTGTCCTATCGCTGCCATCACTGGGAAGAGCCTGGCTCTGTCCTCCTGACTCTCACCCTTTACATATTTATAAACATTAATAACGTCACCCCTCAGCCGCCTCTTCTCCAAGCTAAAGAGCCCCAGCTCCCTCAGCCTCTCCTCATAAGGAAGGTGTTCCACTCCTTTCATCATCTTGCTGGAATGAGGAGGATTTGAAAACTGCCAGCCCACTTAATGTAAAATGGTTATTTTTTCCCCACCTTTAAATATTCACAATTTCTGCAGGAAAATGCTGTGACTATTTCCTTGGCCCACTGAAGGGGAGGACTAGAACCCGATCCATGTTCAGAGCGGAGTCCTCACAACCATGGTAGAAAGGTGGGGAATGTTGAAGGAGATATAACAGCCATACAGCCTGAGGAAAGATGGTGATTCACAGCATCACTACACACACAATTGCACTGCTTTTGGACTGCGTTCTACCCTTTTCCTTACGCTCCCGAGCTGCTGCATATAACCCGCAACGGACAAAGGAGGCACCTGCTCAGCAGTGGTGGGTGTGATCTGCCTTTGCCTTGCCACAGTGGCAGCTCTTCTAAAGCAGAGCCAGCCACCCGATGCCGTGCTGCGGCCGTGACCGCGCTGATTACAAGGCAGCGCTAGGGCTAAGTATAGGCTGTGCTGCAGCACTGCCACCCATCTAAAACAAGGCTTGTATTTAGTTCGCACAACATAAATAAAAACTTTGGTTTAGAGAACAGTGTTAATTTTAGCTCTGAAATGGCAGAGGGGGCAGACTTTAGAGAAATCTGTGGATGGTGAGTTTCTGGTTCTGCTTGCTTCCCTCCTCGCTAAGTGTTTTGAATCCGCTCCCCCTGCTCTGCAGTGGAGCTGGGAGACAACTGCTGGCAATAGAAACTTGCAGTTGGGTTTTTTCATAGGAAATGTGCAGCTGCTGAGGAGGGATTTTCCCTTTTGTGTTGGGTGTTTTGTTTTTTGGTTTTTTTTTTTTTTTGCTTAGAGTCCTTCTTAATTTAAGAGGCTAACACGAGCTGGGTCAGCAACAAGATTCCTATCAGGAAAGGGCCAGCCAAGAGGAACTGCATTTCAGTGACTCATCCTGAAGCTAGCTCTGGATACTCCTCTGCACTGACTCACAATAAATTTCAGTAATCTTGATCTGCTCCAGCTCTCTCCTTTAATGACTAACATATGCTTCGGATAGGCAAGTACACTCTAGACGGAGGGCTTATATGATAACACTCCCAGTATGACAACCAGAGCATCCCAGTTTAGGGGAGAGCGCGAAGAATGTAGCAACATCTTTTACAGGGATTACTCATGTGATTTCAAGCAAGCACATTGCTAAGTGCTTTGCTAAAGTTGGGTGTTAGTGCTAAACAAGGAGAGACGGAAGATGTGAAAATCATAAATGGACAAATCCCATGATTAAATAAAATAGGAAGAAATTTAATCTGCAGCAAACAAAGGATGGATAAGTTTAAAGTTTTATTTCAGAATATTAATCCATTTTTAAAACAATTCCTTACATTCTCATTTTAAATTTCTTTCTTATCCCCATGTTTTTAATTTTCTAAGCACTTTTTTACTCTGAGAATTGTTTTCTGCAGATTATTGGATTTTGATATTTTTACTTTTAATTGTTATTCTAGGGTTGTTTTGTGCATATCATTAATGCAGGGGACTATATAATATGCTTTATATAAAGATCAGTTTGGAATCATAGAATCTCAGACTGGTTTGGGTTGGAAAGGACCTTAAACTTCCCCTAGTTTCAAGTCCTTGCCATGGGCAGGGACACCCTCTACTAGACTTGATTACTCAGTCCTTATGGAGATAAATGTAGAAAGAGTTGTCTCAGAGGCATGGATTATTTGTTTTTAGTAAAAAAGCTATTGTTTTACTTAAGAGGAAGAAATAGATAAGCATTTCCAAGATTAGTTAAAATCAATTCTCATTAGTTAGGACAACTCTAATCTGGCCAACTGGTAATTTTTTTGTTTGTTTGCCATATCTGTATCTACACCCTAATTTAGTTAGTCTATTTGTATATTTATACACTTAGTGTTCATATTAAACTCCAAATTCCTGAAAAATCAGCAAGAACTGGGAGTGCTATGCCAAGTAATGGGGGGCTTTAAGTCCAAGTGTTTTGGTAGAAGCAAGCTGTAATGCTTCCATCTCAAAATTAAACCACTCCTTGTATTTATATTATATATGATACACTGTAGGAAGAACTTGCAGGGTTAGGATGATGAAATGTGCTTTGACAGATCATATAAGGATGTAGAGTGGAATTAATCCCTAGATGCACAGTTTATGTGGCGAAAAATGTCTAGTCACTGGCTTTTAGTCTGCTGTCAGTCATTAACTTCATTATCTTGCATTCACGTTAAGCAAAGATCTGTGAAATAAATTAACCCTGGACAGTAGGATTAAATCTCTTTGTTCAGTGCAATAATGTAACAACTGGTGATATTTCCAAAAGTTCAGAGGTTTTGCTGTGAGCTACCTCAGGACTTCCAGTCTGTGTGAATAGGAGGAAGAGGAGAGGTGGTGTAAAGCATCAGAGCAGCTTTTCTCCATGCTTTGGAGAGATCGCTATGACATGCTTGTTAGGTTGGTATGGAAAGCCTCCATAAGATCAAACCCTTTTGCCATGCACAGTGGACACTTTCATACTCCCTCTGTGGGTGTAAGGTAGGGAATGTAGGAATTAAATGCTTGAGGAGCTTTCTAATTAATACAGTTACAAGGGAAAAAGCATCCTGTTTGCACAAATGGATTTGGCCATGTTAAGCTCTATGAATTATGCTGCTCTTTGGCAGCAACTTTTACAAAGGACTTTTAATTAGCCTAAAGCTTTTAAAAATCATTTCAATACTGATAATTTGAGGAGCACTGCTGTCTGTGGGGTTTTTTTTCCCCGTCTGCTGTGATGATTGATATCAAATACAGCTTGAATAGCCAGCAAAAAAATACATTTGGAGAAAGCACCAGACACACCAGGGAATTTGGTTTTCCTGAGTGATGGTTGTAATTATTCAGCTACACTGATGAAATCTTACTGCTTCCCATTTATTATTAGGGAAGACAATTCTACCCTCAAGTTGTGGAATTTCAGATTTGGGAGAAAGCTTTTTTTTTTTTTGTGGTTTGCTTTAAAAAATTTTTTTAGCTCAAACTTAGAATGAACTTTCTTGGAGCTTTTTGGATTTTTTTTTTCTTTTTTTTCTTTTTTCATATGGCAGACAAATGATAATTCTTCTCCCAGGAGTATTACTTAAAGGCCCTCAGAACTAGATATTTTTTTTGTCAAGGAAGTTAGCCTCACAGTGTAATGCCATTAATTATACACTCCAACGAATCAAGAAAACTAGATCAGTATTGAGTTTTTATTCTAATCTGTTTCCTCAGTTCAGACAAAACTCTTCCCCTGGATTTATGTTAAAGTCCTGGTTTCCATTGATTTCAATACATGGAACTGTTGGGATGATTTATTTTCTAGCTTGATGGTCTTGTTTGTTCTTGCTCAGAGTGGGGAGAAAACATGGCTATAGAAACTGGCTACATAGTTACTGGGACCAAGTTGTCATATGGAGTCAATCAGGAGCTCACAGAAGTTAATGAAATGGTGCCAGTTTGTACTAACTGAGGGCATCTTCTCCAGAAGAGGCATCCTCAGACTCAGCCACAGCTGAGTGAGGTTCAGTTAGGTGCTGGAGAAGAGGAGGCTAAGGGGAGACCTAATCACCGCCTACACTGACCTGACAGGAGGGTGCAGAGAGGTGGGCGATGGTCTCTTCAGCCAGGGGACAGGAGATGGGACAAGGGGCAATGGGCTCAAGCTGCACCAGGGCAGGGTCAGAGCAAATGTGAGGGAAAAAAATTTTACTGAAAGAGTTGTTGGGTCCTGGAACAGGCTGCTCAGGGAGGGGGCTGAGTCAACATACCTGGATATGTTTAAAAAAAAAAAGGGTAGATGAGGTGCTTAAGGATATGGTTTAGCATAGGAGGGGAATGGTTGGACTTGATGATCTTAAAGGTCTTTTCCAACCTGGTGATTTTGTGATTCAAGGCCAAGTTATTACTGCATTTGCAGCCAAACTGGCAGGAGCGATGCAGGTGCAGGCTGCAGCCATACACAGCCAGGAGAAGATGCTTCTCCATGCAGCCATCTACTTGGCATGGGCATGTTTCTGTTTGGGGTCCTTGGACCAAGTGTGCACAGCTGCTGCAGCAAGCACAGCTCCGTGCTTGACAGTGAAATTCCCACCCTTCAAGCCTAACTAGAGGTACGTAATTTGTCTCACAGGGAATTTTCTGCCTTATTTCCTTTTCTAGAATTCTCTTTAGTGTTGAAAGGTACAGGAAAGAAAAAGCAGAATGGGAATGACCAGTTGGGAGGAGGGAAATGAGATGCTGTGTGCAAATTGTTTAGTATAAAAGTCCTGGACAATCTCTTGAAGGCAGCATGGAGGGAACAAGCTCATAAATCTGTTACTAAGCCTGATTATTTATTTTAAGAAATGCGTAACCTCACATTTGCCTAACCATCTTGGAGAACGTGATATCTCTATAAATCATGTATTTCTCAGCTAACCACACAAATATCAAACCCAAGTATATCCTTGAATATCAAACCTGGTGGAATAATAGAAATATTTCCAGTAAAATTTATAAAAAGACTTGCAGAGAGTAGGTGCTTTATTGTTACAAAGTCTGTACCCAAGGGAACAAAAGCACAACTTCAGGATGTAGTATATTTCTTTATTGTATATTTTATTCTTCTGGCATAGTCTGCAGACTGCTGATTAGCTTTTTACTTCCCTCAACTTGAGTATTTTGTATATACCAGAACTAGATTTCCATATTTTAACTCATTCTTTGGCTTTTTTTTTTTTTGAGGAAAGAAAGTAAATATTATATTTAAAAAACCCAAAAAACTGCAGCCATAAATATTCTTTCACCTAAGGAAAATAATAATGTTTGCTTCCTGCAACTATCAACTAGCCAGCGGAATATAAATGTACTGGCAAGAATATTTCACAGAGTAACAAATCTTAAGTGGTTTCTGAGGACATTTCCTGGAAGGCAGACTCCAAAACACCAAATTTTAAACTGTGGCTCTTAACTTAAAATCATAGTGCTTCAGTGTAGAAAGAAAGAATAATCTGTGACTTTGGGGATTGTCAAAGGTGTTGATGTCTTGAAGTTTACGTGTTGAAATGCTCTAAACAGATGTATATTCCAAACCCCCATACAGTGAAATGCTCAACCAAATCCTGAATAGAAAAAGAAACGAGCTACTGGGTAACTTGCTCATTGTTTCTTTCAAAGCCAATGAAACATCCCAGATAAGTTCTTTTATTATGCCTTAAGGTCAAAGATGGTGGGTGGCCAAGCCATGATTGTCTTATGCTGTTTGGACCTTACACTACCAGTCTGCAACATCTCTGTCAGAGACCATGGAGACTCCTTATCCTATCTGAGGAGACCTAAGATCTTCTCCCTTAGTATTAGAAAGACATTATTTTAAAAATAATGATCTTAACTAATGTATAAGTATTTTTTAAAGCAGAGGTACAGTATATTACAGAAAGGCAACTTCTCTGGTGGCTGCATCTGTCTAAACTAGATGTAACACCTTCAAGTTAGAGTAAGCACAATTGCTGAAGTTTGCATTTCTTGTAAGCTGTGACATTTTTCCCTTGTAATCTACTATTTCCTGATGCTTTTATACATATTCACCTGACTCTGTCTTCACTAATGATGTCAAACTGCCCAGATATTTACTGAATTAAATATAATGATGAGCTGTATAAAGGCAATTGATCAGTACAATGACACTGTAACAGTGCTACTTCTAAAAGAGCTGCTTCTTGCATTCTCTTGTTCCAGACACTTCATCCTTATCTTTGCTGGTGTGCAAGTCTTGTAGAACATAATGTTGTTACTTAGATATCTAAGATTCTATGTCTTATCATATTTTCTTTCAGGTCATCAGGAAATTTTACTTTCATGCCCCAGCTGTTTGGGTCTGAATTTTGCAGCTTGCATCTTGGTGCTAGCAAAGTGTCAGCTTCTGAGTTGGAGAATACTAAGCCAAAATGTTAGAGGTTTATTTGCTGCCCTTCACACTGAATAGAGTAGACAAAACTTTTATTGTACCTTCCAAGGGTTAAGAGACAGGAATAACAATCCAATGACTGTTCACTGGCTGCTCTTTCAGTGGGTCCCTATAGCAGTTTAGAAAATGCATAGGGCTGGATCTCTCCAAGTATTTGGATATCCAGTTACCCTCTATTTGAAGGAAGCTGGCACCCTGGGTCAGAGTGTGTTTGAGCAAGACATTGGTATTTTAACATCCTACATCATTGACATCTCCATGTTTGCTCATCAGCACTGACTGTGCAGTCAAGAGATTTTAGTTCTTCCAGGATATGATCCATCTCATGCCAAAGTATTTGTTCAAAATATATTGGATGAATTACTCCTATTTGTCTCCACTGGTATGAAGGGAACCTGGAGTGATCACTATCTAGATTTGCTCAACTAAAACCCACCCAATGTGTCCTACTTCACCCTATGTGTCTGTCTTCGCTGCAAAGTCAAGCACATCAGCACTCAGTGGGAAGTTCACTCCTGTGGGCAGTATGGTGAGGGGGACAGCAGAGATTTGCTCAGGAATTAGAGGTACCATTTGTGCTTATAAAGACTGTAGAGATCAGAATTGGACATTTATATTTGTAATGACTTAAGTTTGGATTAATGGCTGAGGAAAACTTGCCTTTAAGCTTAAGGAATGCATTTGTACAGATAGAGAAAAAAATGCTAAAAAGAAGAAGTACTAATACTATAAAAGTCCTTTATTTTTCCCTCATATTCCGTCTTACATGACTGAACCAGATTTTATATGTTTTGATGACACCACAAATGTGACATTTCAGCCCAGAGCTATAGAGCCCTGAAAATAAAAATGTGTCTTGGAGCCCCTGATGGATGACTGACAAGGCTGGAGCTTCCAAACTAATGGGAAATGATGACAACCCCTGCATACAGATTAATTGTTTCAGTCTGAGCTACAGCCTTTCTCATTTGTCTGACAGAACTCTTTATATGACATTGCTTCATAGTACTGTGTGGCGAACAGGAGATAAAGACCTATCATCGAGCTGCAGTTTGTGCTCAGTTACAGGATCCAAACCTCAGCATTACTTCTGTTGTGTAACTCCTGGTGAATAGATTAGGGCTTGGATCATAGAATCATAGAATGGTCTGGGTTGGAAGGGACCCCAAGGATCACAGAGCTCCAACCCCCCTGCCACAGGCAGGGCCACCACCCTCCAGGCCTGGAGCTACACAAGGGTGCCCAGGGCCCCATCCAACCTGGCCTTGACCACCTCCAGGGATGGGGCACCCACCACCTCTCTGGGCAGCCTGTTCCAGCCTCTCCCCGCTCTCTCTGTAAAATCTTCCCCCTAATATCTCATCTAAGCATTCCCTCCTTTAGCTTTAATCCATTCCCCCTTGTCCTGCCATTATCTACCCTTTTCAAAAGCTGATTTCTCCCAAAATAAGGAACAAGGCAGGAAGCAGACTTGAGCCCACGCTCAGATTCCCCTTTTGCATGGGGCCAGCCTGGGTTGGTTCAGATTGCCTCTGTGTTAGCTTAACCATGCCTGGTACGTGCCTGCTCACACCCCTCAGCTCCCTGCAAAGGGTGAAGGAACTGCCCTGTGCAAGGTGCTGCCTCCCCGCACTCCTGATGCCGCTATCTCCCATCGTGCTGGGGAGATGGCTCGAGCATGTTTGATTTGGGAATACAAGGGACAGTATAGACAGCAATATTTTGTACACAGTCTGTCCTTCTGTCACAGAACATCTGCCAACGTCAGGAAAACGTGGGCTAAAAATAAAGGTAAATTTCAGCCTGCTTATAAAAAAAATATATAATTGTGCAGCTGAAACATATGGTCTGATGAGGTTCTAAGTACCTTATCTTTTAAGAACTAAGTACACTTAAATGTATTCAAGCATACTCTATTTAATTTACTCCAAGCTTGAGAGTGTGGCAAAACTAACTGGAGCTTTGGTGTCTATTGATGAGAAAGTGTTATGTTGTTGCTCATATTGGCAGCCAGACAAATGGAGTTTGTAAATGTAATTTGTAAATGTGGCTTGTAATGCAACTGCTGCTGCAGTTGTACTGTGATCAGTGTGTGATGCAAGAGCTCTCTGCCTCTCTCTGCCTTCTGGTGTGGATCCATCCTTCTTGAGGAGTACACTGGGTGATGCTAAGGATGAAAGCTGCAAACCCAGGCAGTTACCCGTGCAGCTCTTTCAGAGCAGAGGGCTGGTTCTGGCTGCCACCCTAGCTGGCACATAGCTGCCATGCAGATCAGTAATTTATACCACAGTGATAATACGTTGTAGCGCCAGTAACTTTTTATAACTCTCATAAAATCCCTTATTCCTGTGGGGAAACATTCCTCCAGTGTGGGCAGTAAAATGATCACTTTCAGATGTCAGTGTGGACTTTTACATTGATGTGTTGCCAACTATATATTAAGGCAACCAGATTTTCTAGGCACCAAGTCAAGGAGAAGTAGTTTAGAGAGGTGGAGGGAGAAGGAATGTAGACCCCACCTGGGATATGACACAAACCTGCAGGCAAGCCAGGAGTCCCCTCCTCTTTCTCCCATCTATCACCCACTCCTCTGTTGTGTCTTGAAAGTCAGATATTAAATGACCATATCAAATGGCCATCACAACCTGCTGTGTTATTTCATTTAAAGTCACTTTTTCTTATAATTTAATCCTTGTCCTACATTCCTTTGGCATAATCTGTGTAGTATTTTCCAGGGTTCATTCTGTCCTGCTCGTGCCAGCTTCCAAAAGCTCCAGACTTTGAGAAAATGTTACCAATGAGGCTGCACCTTCCAACACTGCTGTGCCTGGGGGTGCCAGGCCAGCCTGGGGAAGGAATGTGCTTGGAGAGCACGGAAACTGGAGATGATTTTTCTCCTGAGGACATTATCATTGGCGTTAAGTGTCAAATAAACCAAACACAGCTCAGATATTGCATCTGTTTAACTGTTGGAATTCTGGTGGGATCAGCTAGTTAGTCACCTTCCACAAAAGACACCAGCACAGCAAACTCTTTAGCACCCTGCAGTATTTTTTTCCTGTTTTCTTAATGAACAGAAAGTCCCTTCTTGAAATCCTGATTGTTTCCCAGTGTAACAAAGTAAAACCTATTTGTGAAAGCTCCAGGTTTCCTGCACAGAGGTTGTGGAGACTCTGGAGTCTGCCTGCTCTTCAGACTCTGTGCTCAGTCACCGCTGTGAAATTTGCTTATGCTCTCCACTTTATGACATTTTGAAGTTGTTTGTAAGCTTTCTTTCTAATATTCTTCCAAGTAATTTCCTGACATTTCCACCTGAAAAATAAACAATTACAATGCTATTACAGTAACAGATGTGCTTATTCCTACAATTTAACACTGAAAAATAAGAAGCAACTTTAGACTGAAAGCCTACAACTACCTATATTTAATTTCTCTTGTATGGCTAGTACCTAGAAGGGTTATACTCTTGATTCCATATTCCAGGCAATAACTTTATTCCTTCTACTGAGCTTGATGAAAGATCAAAGATGGTGGGTGGGCTGTGATTGGCTTCAGAGGATCTGTTTTAAGCTGTTATGGGTACACAGTTTTTGAAACTAATGGAAAAATAAGATCCATGAAAGAGAATTGCTCTCTCTATATAAAATATAGCAAAGATTATGGAATTAAGAAATAGCTTTTGCAGATCAATACTCAAATAATGCAGCCAGTCTTCCTGTTTTCTTACTATACATACCAATTCTTCACAGTTAATGTAATTACTGACTATGCAGATCTCCTTAGTAGTATAATGGCTCCCATTTGTTAATGGCATTTGAAAAAGCAGAGTGTGCTGGTGAAAAATCTTGTAATATGCTGTGCTTTGATTTTAATTAAACTTTGAGTAACCTTTATCATCTAAAAATCACAAATATGTAAGATATACATGATGTTTAATTTGAAATCAAAATAGCATCATTTTAGCATTGTCTTCTTAAAAATACATGTATGTAATTCTTTATGGGGACAAGATCTGCATTGGCAGATCATAGGATTTTATTTTTTTTCAGACAAAACATCTACAGAAAGTAAGTTCTATCAGACACCAGTTAGCATGCTTACTTAATTCAAGTTAAAGGCAGAAATAGCTTGAGGATTACAGCTCTGGACTGGCTTTTTCATTCATAGATATAATTTCCTTAGCAAGCTGTTACATTGGAGTCTCTAAGCAATGAAAAACTTTACAAAGAAGATGAAAACTTAATTGTAGTAAGTCTGCATATTCTAGTACTCCTGGCATTACATTTCTTTTAGACAACAAAAGGAACTTTTAAAAAAAAAAAAAAAGTATTTTTCTACAGATGCTATAGAAGGAAACTAATGTCAGGAAACATTAACACATTGTAAGGCTGTTAAATTTATTGGACATGTTCATCAGGAATGGCCATTCTGCAGTGGCATTGGCTCAAATGTGAATTAAAACCAGAAGTTCTGAAAGAAGTGTCTTTCCTAAAATAGAGCATGAACAGAACAAGATGCTTTTCAAAAAGTAAGGAATATCCCAAAAAAAGAATAGCATAGGAATATACTTCCACATGTCAAAATTTTCCTGAAGTTTGGGGTATTGTGTTTAACATTTGTCGATGGACAACACAGCAGAGCTCAAAATTGGGCTGACAGTTTGGATGGGGTGGTATTTTCAGCCCAACTTTATAACAGCCATGTGAAGACACTATTTCCCATGAGCCATCCTCCATGTTAATAGTAGACTTGCAGAAGAGACTCAACTGGTCTTCTATAAGTAAGTACCTTCTTGGGTAAGGTAGTCCGATTTTCTCTGGTTGTGTGCATCCACAACATTGACCTAAGGTCTTTGTTCTGTAGCCATGTTCTGGAAAAGGAAAAGCCTCCTCTTATCAAGCCTGTCAGCTGTTGCTTGTGAAGAAACAAGAGAGGTCTGTCTTAAGAAAAGAAAAAAAAGAAATGCAGATGCTAAAAGAGAAAAATACCCTTAAGATTCTCTCAGTTGCACAAGAAAGAAGCTCCCTTGCAGAAATGTTCTTTGTGGTGGGTAGGAGCATACACTGCATGCAATCAGAATACGTTCTTGGAGCAGGAACCATAAACAAAGACTGGTGAGTCAGCCCCAAATCTGACTCCCTGTATCCATGCTCCCTCCAGGGAGAAGTGAGGGCAGGCAGTCCTGCTCTGGTGCCACTTAGGAAATACCTCAGCTCTTGCTTGGCATTTGCCACTCCTGCTGCAGTATAGTTAAGAGGCCAAGGTTGGCTCCAATTCTTTTTTTAGCCACTCTAAAAATGGGAGCATTTATCTGGTTTAGAGAAAAGGTCAGTTCAGACTTCATTTTTTAAAGGTATGCCCATTAATGATTGTGCCTCACCTTGCATGGACTTATTACAGTTCTAATGTGCATGTGGATTTCCCCAAATTTGTTGTCACCCGTGGACTTTGGCAGAGGAGGGGTTGCATGAGAATTAGGTCTTTGCAACTAGTTCTGCAGAGACCTAGGTCACTCAGGATGAATCTATGGAAAAAAAAGTACTGTTTGCTATGATATAATCCTGCCTTTTTTACAGGTTTCTTGGACCACCCACTGTGGCTAGAGAGTTAGATGGTTTATTGCAGGCAGATTGGGCTAAAACATCTGGGAAAAAAAAAGAAGGGAAAAACCCCTGGATAATTATTGAATTGTCAATAATTACCTTTTCTATTTTGTTCTTTGTTTTTCCACCTGATTGAAATGTAATGAGAGATCATCTCAATGGTACAAAGGATTTTAAGATTTCCGGTCATTCAGACATTGTAGGATGTTTCCAGGATGTTCAGTCTCAGGAGGCTCTTGGTTGAATGTGGGATGGCAACAAAAACTGTAAGCTGCTTTTTTTTTTTGTTTGAGAAGGACAGGGAGGTGAATACATAAATACAAAGCTGGGTAAATAAGAAGGAACATGCAGCCAGGATCACCATGTGGAAGCCTTAGCTGTAACTACTGTAGTTCTTAGTCTCTTAGGGTGTGTGAATCTCTTGACTTTCTAAAGGGGCACTAAAACATCTGGTGCTTCCTTGTTTATCTCTTCAATTGTTCATTCTTCAGGTCAGAAAGAAAAACAACAAGGGCAGCTCTTCTCAGCCTGCTTTCAGTCTGGCCAAGTTCCCTGCCTTTTCTAGCCCTAGCAACGAGAGACTTCTCAACTTTCTTTGAAAAGGAAACCCTAAGAAGTATTACTCTGGGATGCCCCAAAAGGCACCCTGATGGGGAATAATATTAATGTCTAACACTCAGGCATGCACTTTACCTTGGTGTAAAATTGTTGCTGGCCCTGCTCCAAGCTGCTCTTTCACTGCTTGGGGATTTGATTGAGGGTGTAGAGAGGTAGGGGTTGGTCTCTTCTCTCAGGTAACAAGCAAAAGGATGAGAGGAAATGGTTTAAAATTGCCCCAGGGGAGATTTAGGTTATATATCAGGAAGAATTTCTTTACTGAAAGGGTAGTCAAGTATTGGAACAGGCTACCCAGGGAGGTGGTGGAGTCATCATCTCTGGGGGTATTTAAAAGGCGTGTAGATGTTGTGCTTGGGGACATGGTCTAGAGATGGACTAGGCAAGGTTAGGCTGTGGTTGGACTCAGTGGTCTTAAAAGTCTCTTCCAACCTAAATGACTCTATGATTTTTTTATCCAGGTGCCAAAGAACTAGTGGTTTTGTGCAGTGCATGGATACATCCACACTACTCCTACCTGCAGAAGGGAGGATGTCCATCATCTTTCTTGTACTTCGGGCCAAAACCCTTAAATCTAACTAGATGTGGCAGAAATTCAACCAGGACCAGTCCTGGTTTCCACTTAGATAAGAAGAGATAGTTAAGCAAGGAGAGCCTGGCTACATCTTCTGAGATGTGCTGTCATGGAGGCTGTGGGACCAAGCGCTGGGAATGGGAGAATCCAGTTTTGTGATGAAGGTGTTAGGGGCCCAGTGCAAGGAAAGAATTGGAAATATTTGCAAATAAAGATGTCAGTTGTTCACTCAGTCATCTATTTGCTTGTGGCAGAACAAAATGCAATCTGTTTCATGCATTAAAGTGCCTGTTCCCAAGGCACCTCGCTCATTTGTTTATAAGGCAGAGCACATCTGCGGAGCTACGCTGGCCCCTGGATAGGATGATTTCATCAGGAGTGGTGGAGGGAGGCCAAATGGGTGCTCTTGTTTTGCAGTCAGCCTGCAACTTTCCTCTTGCAGATCAGTGAATTCAGCTCTCCCAAGCAGGGAATAAGTTAGGTGTGTAAGATTTCTCATGAAATCTTTCTCATTTGACACAACCAGCCACTTTGAATTGCATCTGCACCTGCTGTTTAGAGCACAACAGCAAATACACTTCAAACAAAAAGACAAGAAATTACTCAGAAGAGCAGCAGCCTGTCATGTAGAAAGTGTATTTGCTTCTTTACATCTCACCATGCTCTGAAACATTTAAGGGGGATGGATGGTTTCTGTCATTACATATTATAAATCACATCAGGATATTTCTTGGGAACACTTCTTCAGACAAATGGGTTGCTTGCTCATGCTAAAGTTATTTGCTATGTCCAGAATACATATATGCTGATGAGAGTGTTTCCATAAAAACTTTGCATCACAGTTTTGAAGGAGAGTAATAATATATTTTTGTCTTTTTAGGAGTTTTACTCCACTATGCTAACAACTTAGCTATTTGTTACTTCTATTTTCCATCTTGCCATATGTGCACAGTCCATAAACAAGGAACAAAAATGCCACAATACCCAGTTCACTACTGGAGTCACATTTACAAAGAAAGAATTTGAAACATAAAACCCCAATTTGCACAAATTCTGTCTTTTATGGGTGTAAGCAATGGCATGTAGAGTAAGATTTAAAAAAAATATTCTATATTGGTCTGACTCTCCTCAGGATTTGGCCTGACAAAGTGTGAGGTAGAGAATTCAGACTGTGGCTCTGCCCCACATAATGTGAGGTTTCTTTTCATGCCTCCCTTTGGAAAAAGTAATCTGGAGAAATATCTGACAGTGATCACTGGGAAATAGTGATAACTGGTTCTTCTGTCTCTCTGCTGGCTTACTCTCAGGGAAGTAAACATGCAAGGTTGGTATGGGGAGAGAGGTATGTTCCCTTTATACTTCCTTGCCTCTGAGTTTATAATTTATGGTACAGTTTGATAGCAAGTCAGCAAAAGGAACGTGAGGCACTAATTTACGTTCTTCACTGATTATTTTCTAAAGAAATTGGATGACACTTTAATGCTTCCTTAACAATTACCCAAAAATGTAAGTGATCCTGGGCAAAGTCCAACTCTGACTAAAGTGTGCAATTAGCTGAATCACGGGCCATTTCCAATAAATTCTAGAGCACAGGAAAATATGTACTTGGTTCTTAGAAATGTTTGGGCCAGCACCATGCTACCATTGTTTGCTCCTTACCCCAAACAATAACGCTATGTCATTCAGGGACCTGGGTTTGCTTCACTGATGAGTGGTTGACAGCCATGACAATCCCTATCTACTAGGAAGTTCTTCAGGGTTGAGTGTGTTGGCAAAACCTTTTCAGTGTCAATGAAGTTGTCATCCCAAAGTTTCTGTTTATTCTGCTGCTCCCTGTGCCCTGAAGCCCAGGGGGTGAAGTATTTCACAAAACAATTTCAGAAATCTCCCAGAATTGTGCTTCTCTGATTCTGTTGAGGCTAAGATCCCTTACTAAAGTTTAGTTTAAAAGAAAGATTATACTGAAAGGAGCAGCCTTTTTCCTTTTTAAACCTTTTTTCTTCCCTCAACCCTTCCTTTTTTTTTTTCTTTCCTGTTGTCTGTCTTCACTAAAACTCATAACTTTGGGTGGGATGAATTAAGTGTTATTTGTGCTGAGAGTATGGCATAGCTTGAAGTATTTATAAACTTATTTTTATAGTTGAAACTTTTTTTAAAAATTAAAACATTTTACTCCAGTATTTCAGAAGAGAACTTAAATTTTTGTTTTAAGGTGACACACTGAATCTGATTGTTTTGAGAGTGTTTTCTGTTTCATAATGAAACAAAATTCAATATTTCTTTATGTAGGGGGTCATTGTATCAAAGAAGAACATTTATTGCTTGTCAATCTAGAATATCCCACCACAACTCCCTGCCCCCTTTGCTCCTTCGGTCACTATAACTGGGCTCCTCTGCTCTCTGCTACACTGCACTCATTGCCTGAGCTGTCTTCTACTAGTGTTCAAGAATTTCTGCTAGTTTTCTGTTCCTTGTCCATAAGCAGCAAACAGACAGTGTAGACAAACCTCCCAGAAGGGCAAAGTTTTCTGGGTGTATTTCTTTATAAAGAAATTTAGTAGACATTTTTTTTAGATTACCTTTGATTATTCTTTGTGGGTCTCTGACATTTTAGATCTCTTGTTTTCCTTCCATTTTCTGGCATTTACAATGGATTTAACTGAAAGCTACTGAGAAATGGTTTAGTAAAGTGTTTCTATAGTATTTTTATTCATCTCCAAATCTTCTTGTCTTCCCTGAGACAATATGTTCATGAAGTTTGGCATATATGTTGGAAAAGACAAAATTAGTTGATTTTTATTCTCTTTCTTGCTGCTCTCTATATAAAACCAGTGATTTTTTATTTTCTTAATAGGTGTCTGAAAATCAAATTTCAATTTCTGTGCTGCATACCAAGACCTAGTCTGTATCAGCAACAGCAAAGGTGTAACAGAACTTGATTCTTGAATTAGGAGGCAGAACATAGAAATATTGTCTGTCTAGGTAAATAGTGAGCAAAGGCCCTTAATCATCTTCGCAGCCCTTCTCTGGACTCTCTCCAGGAGGTCCCTGTCTTTTTTATACCAGGGAGCCCAGAACTGGACACAATACTCCAGGTGGGGCCTGACCAGGGCAGAGTAGAGTGGGAAGATCACCTCCTTTGACCTGCTGGACACACTCTTCCTGATGCATCCCAGGATCCCATTGGCTCTCTCAGCCACCAGTGCACACTGCTGGCTCATAGCCAACCTG
Organism: Zapornia atra; assembly: GCA_013400835.1. NCBI lineage: Eukaryota > Metazoa > Chordata > Aves > Gruiformes > Rallidae > Zapornia > Zapornia atra. The sequence goes on along the minus strand of VZTU01014319.1, from coordinate 196,082 downwards.
TCATCAACCAAGACCCCCAGGTCCTTCTCCACAGAGCTCTTCTCCAGCAGGTCATCCCCCAGAAATGCCAAATTACAAGATGGATAGGACTGAAGGAATAATAGAAAGGAAATAAAACCCCACTAAATTGCAGCAACTGTACAAGGCCAAAACTTTGGGAAAAGATACATAATAAAGAGAAATGTATGTGGAGGCCAGCAGATGAATATATATCCACTGATCACTGCTCGTATTTCTGTCTGGAGATTGCAGGTATCAGCAACTTCAAATGCACTCACCTTTCTGTACCCTCTTCAACAGTCTGAAACCTGTATATGTGCCTTCCTAGGATATGAAATATGTCATCCCAGAATTGTCAAGCAGGACTAACGTGTTTTAAGGCACTAAAATGAAAGCTTACAAATTTACTGTTTGCCAAATCCATAAAGAAAAAGGCAAAGATTAAGCAGATGAGGAGTAAAAATAATTTAGGACTTTGTGAAGAGAACTGGCTGCCAGAGGTGGAAGATGGCATGTAAACTAGTCACTGTATAAGGTGTACAAACAGCAGGCTATTGTAGAAGGCGATCCACTAGACCAGGTGCAAGTGTGTGGAACATACCTTTAGAAGGCTATTTTATATATGAAGTGCTGGTGAGAAATTTCATGTAAAAGATATAGTGGGCTTGTTTCTTCCTGGGGATAAATCCAGTTTCTTTTAAAGTGTTATCCCAAGGTTGGTTTTGTCTGATCTTTTGTGTCTTATTGGAGATGGATTCATAAACCACTTTGCTCTTTTAAATCATTTTTCAGAGAATACTCACTGAGAATATTCTGGGGCCCATCGAACTTCTCCTTTTCTGCTTGCATCACCTAACCCTGATGTACCCTTCTATTCCTCCAGCAGAATTGCTTTGCGCCTCCTCTTCGGAATACTTCCATTAACAGCCACCTTAGCTTCAGTGGCATAGCAGAGTATTCTTTTTAAACAGCATTTCCTTACTGTCATCAATATTTGTTTCATCAGAAATTAGTCATGTCAACTGCTATTTTCCAGGCAATCATCAAGAGTTTTTAACTTTGATTCTGTTCCCTCTTTGAGAATTTAATTCATATCTAGGAGGAGCAAGTGTCTGATCCAGGGGTTGTGAACAAAGTATCATTACTATCCCTTAACAGTGTTTGTTGTTAATAGTTGTTCATTTAATTGAGGTGGTGTTCTCTTTGTCTGGATGATCATCAGCCTTATTTATCCACAAAAAAGAGAGAATAGGATGTCCTGGATTAGCCCTGGCCAGCAACACGTGGCTGCTCTCTCACTCCCCTTGACGTGATGGGGGAGAGAATGGGAAGGTTGGAAGTGAGAAAACTTATGGGTTGAGAAGCATTTCAATAGGACAAAAACAAAAAAGGAAGATTATAATAATAACATAATATATTAAAAAAGCAAGTGATGAACAGCACAATATCTCTCCACCTGAAGTTGAATCTGTGTAAGACATGCGGCTGCCCAGCCTCTCAGCCCACATGTACCAGCAAAGCAAACCAAGGAATTCCTTCCCCACTCCCCATGGCAGGCAGGGGTTCAGCCATCCCCAGGACAGTAGGGCTCCATTATGTGTCAAGGTGAATCTGGAAGATGATCTGGCTGATGCTGTGATGTATTTTACTGCATGAGGACTGAGCCTTGTGCTTTGCTGCTATGCTGACTCCACCCATCAAGGTCAATGAGAATTAAGCAGTTGCCCTTGTTAGGGGCTTTTGAGAAGCCCACACAACATGATTCTGCAATGTTCTGACCTGAAAGAAGAACCCAAACAGTGCTCCAAGAATCAGTGAAGAGCCTTGGGAATCAAGACTATAAGGCTTTTCTGCTCTCAGCATTTCAGATTAGGCAAGTCTTTCTTTCCTCTTTATCTCAAATACACATGCTCTGACTGTGCCTTCATTTCTGGTGCAGTGGCTCACTCCTTGGAGACAGTATTCTGCCTGATGCAAGAACTCAATTGGACATCAGTGAGCTTTGCATAAAATCATATGTAGGACAAGTCTTCTGGGCTTCAGTCAGGCAAAACTATGGAATTTATTAGTTTGAAGTAATGTGGGAATTAACTGTAACAGTGTAAAGACTTTGTGTCACCTAATTTTCTTTTATTTAATATAATACCTTATGGTGTAGACTGGATTTGGCTTCAGAGTGTGTTTGGAGTGCAGCAGAGATGGATAAATGTTGATTCCAAAGAAGTAATGGAATGGATTATATTTGGGTAGGGGTGTCCTGATTAGCGTACAGCTTCTCATACCTGCCCTTCAACATGCCCGCAGAGGACCATTGGGAAGGGGTAGGAACTCTGCTGCCTAGACATGTGGTAGCTATTTCTAGCAACAGAAGTATCAGAGGAAAATAACATTTTTTTCCCCTTGAATTTTGATATAGAATCAGAATCAGAGAATCTCCTGAGTTGGAAGGGACTCATAAAGATCATCAAGTCCATCTCCTTGCTCCACACAGGGTCAGCCAAGTCAGAGCATGTGACTGAGTGCATCATCCAGATACTTCTTGAACTCAGTCAGGCTCGGTGCTGTGAACACTGCCCTGGGGATCCTGTTCCAGGGTGCAACCCCCTTGCAGTAAAAAACCCCTTTGGGTGCATAATTTATCCTACGCTCCTACTGTGGTGGGGTTTTTTTCTTTAAGATCTTCCAAGACCCTCTAAGCCTTAGCTTGCTCAGTTGTTCCTCTCTTTCTGTGTATTTTAAGAACACATATGACTGATCCTAAGACTGCATTTGGGAGACTGAGCTTCAGTCCCTTGCACAACCATCTCATCTCAGGCATGGCTGCTAATTTAGTTTTAGTCTTCCTGCTTCAGCCCTTCATCCCTAGCATAAGATCCCTAGTTTATGTTATAGGGAGTAAATGAAATAGTAGGTCTGAAAGGAAGAGGATCTTTTAAATAGCTAGGTAAGGTCTTTCCTAACAAGATGACACAATTCAATAGCAACTAGAATGTTGAATTAAAGTTGCACAATATTAGAAAATAAAGATCATGAGGGAGAATAAATCCCCCACACCCTGGTCTTAATTTATTTTAAACAGCAAAAAAATGAAACCCAATTAAGTTCATAAGTCATAGTGTGAACAGAGTCCAGAAAAATGTCAGTTCCAATAAATATGACAAATAAAAGTATTGGCATAAACTCCAAGGATTTATATCATTGGAACCACAATAAGGCCTTCTTTAGTTGATCTTGAGACATGACTCAAAATGTGAAGAATGAGAAGATAAATACAAATAAAGGGATTTTTTTCTTTTTTTTTTTTTCTGAAAGCATAAAGGGTTATTTTTAACTCAGTAAACATTTTCATTTCAAGTTAATGCTAGCCAGTGCAATTGGAAGAACTTCTGAGCAGGTTAGCACAACCAGTTAAGCATTCAAGATAATCTGTACTGAACTGTCAGGGAGTTGGATAAAATAGATTATTATACTAATCAGATTATAATAACCCAGAGCATGGTTCATGGTTTTCATAATCATCTCTTGGTGAGGAGTTCTGCATTACGGTTCCTTAGATATAACATTTCTGGAGAGAGAGAATTTATTGTGCAGAATATAAACTCTACACTGGTATTTCTTCTATTGCAAACTAGGCTATTAGAGCAGAATGATTGATGCACCAGGCAGCAGGGGCAAGCTCAGAAAGTTTGTGAAGAAGTCTTGTCTGAGAGCCATTTAGTGTGAGTGAAATACAGCCGATGCAGATGAGTGCATCAAGGAATTACTTGTGCTTTACTGACCTGCTTGCCATTGCAGCCCCCATGGTTGCTTTTTCTGAAGGATATCACTTTTCTGGGTGGCTGTAGGCTTACTGTTACAAGCTGCTGCACTGGCATCTTGACATCAGTGAAAGAAAATTAGCCATAGGCTTGTCTCTGTGCTTCTCCCCGGGTGTAGCTCCATGAACATCATCAAAACTATTTTTGAGGCCTGGGGCTCAGACCCCAAAGGCTGAGAGACCCATTTCAGGAAAGCACAACACTGTAAGTGTAGAACAACTCTTGTTTCAATGAGTTTTTGACCTGAAGTACCTGAGATATTTTTCATCCTTTAATTAACTAACATCAGTGTTCAAATAACAAATACTGCCCATGAAAGAAAGCATTTATAGTCATTCAAGTGATCTCCACTGGAATAATTGGCCTACAATCAAGCTGTAATTTGCCCTTTCAAGGAGATTGAACGATATAGATTGATTTAAAAGATGGAGCTCCTTTTATTTTAGAAAATAATGGATGTTCATTTCACATTCCACATTCTAAAAAATAATTAATCATGAAATGTCATTCAGCTAATCTGAAATAGCTTCTGACAAAAATAAAAGGATTTGGCACATAGCTTTAAGCTTATACTAGTGGGTGGTAGAAGTGTATGTGTGTAAGTTAATCATAGTCTCCGTGGCCTTATTTACAATGAGATTTGTCTTGTCTTTGAATATTTCAAACTATATTGAATTATTGTATCCAGAAACCTAGCCACAAGGTAAATGGCTCAAAGTGTCCATATCAGGCTGCCTTCTTCATTTTCTGGTAGCGATACATTTCCTTATCCAAATCCTCTTATTCTTATTCTGATGTCTGGTAATGATAGAAGCATCTGGGGAAAATCCCCAAACAAGAAGGATCTGCAGTATTTTACAAGATGAATTGCCCTGGGGTCAAGGTTCTCAATGAGTGTAAACTGCTGTAAAATATGCTGAATTCAGAAGATCTTGGCTTTCTTGCACTGAGTGGAGAACATGGACCTTATTTTCCATTGCTTCACACTTTGTAGCCGTGTACAGAGAGCTCAGATGCAAATCTAATTCTCAGTTTTCCTCAGGTGGCTATGTGCTTAGTTTCTGTGATTCATCTAGAATTCACCTATGTTTTACTTTATTATTATTTACTGTAACTGATCTCTTGGAGAAACTTCAGGAGATAATTTAGTCTTCTGTTGAAGTCACCATCTCAACTGAAAGATTTAATTGGAAAAGCCACTGCACTCCTACTCCTCCTGGAAAAACCTCTCTTCTTTTTCCCAACTACTATTTATCCAGATAAAGAGCTTGTATATTTTTATAGTGGTGACTTCTTCCTTCTTGAGATCTCTGGAGGGAAATCTCAAGCACTGGAGTTTCAGAGTTACCAGCAATGCTCAGATCTCAAAGCCCTACAGGGAATCTTTTTTCTTCACCTCATGAATCTCTTGACATCTGATCTTACTACATGCCTGCTCTTGTTCTTGACACTCATAACAGTTCACAGGGAAGGCATTAGTGAACAGGTGAGCTACCTAAATTAATTGGTTTAGTTTAACTTAATTTTACTGGAAATAAAGTCCTGGCCAGCTTGGACCTAGGGTGGAACCTTTCTCCAATCCTGAAGTTTGCAATCTTTGTTATTTTAGTACTTTTTACTGCCACTGATGTGATTGTTTGACTTATAGTTTAAGAGATGTTTTGGGAGAAAAAGCACTATATATAAATGAAAGATATTATTATTACTATTACAGGGTTCTCCATAACTTTTATAGTTCATAGGCTGTCAGCATTTTGTTTAGAAACCCTGTATTTTAGGTGTCTGCAGTTTGGCCTTGAAGTTGTCCTCGGAGTTAGAAGTTGAATTACTAGACATGAGCTCAAAGCAAAGTTGTTTCTCTCCTCTTTCCTCTTCTGATAAAATGAAAACAAGCTCTTTAGAAACCTCTACATCACAAGGACTCAGATAAATGACACTCTTTGCTCCAGGCTTTGTTATGCTCCAAAACATAAAAAACCCAACAACGAACCACCCTCCCACAGCCAACCTACAACCAAAGCCCCAAAGCATTGTTTCTCTTTTATTTTAATCATAATCTCTGGAAATCATCAGTCCAGTGGGACAGACCTTGGTGGATCAGATCCTCTTGCCTCCAAAATCAGTGAAAGAACTCCCTATACTGGAAAAGAAATAAAAAACCCCTTGGGTAAAGCAGCAGAATAACAAGGAAACTGCTCATACAGAAAAAATAGCGTGTATGTCCTTAGAAATGTAGGTGATGAAAATGCCTACAGCTTTTTTGCATATATGCCATGGGGAAACGTGGAGCAGTTATGCTGTCAAACTTTGGACTGTGATAGAACGTATCTTGGAGATACCAAGGTATGTGTTCTGGGCAAAGATTTGCAATGATTGATAATTCAATATTTTGCTGTATTATGTATAAGCTGAAAAAGGAGAGAATGTGACCCAGAAGAGAAATAGCAAAATGTTTTGGAAATGTCATAGTATTTTTGTTCAAAATTAGGGGACAACTTTTTTTATCACTCAACGATTTCTTGGGGGAAATTATATGGAAAATTAGGTCTTTTCAATATTTTATTTTTAGAATTTCATGATGTTTTTATATTTCCAGTTCCACATTACACCAGGAAAAAAAAAAGTAAAAGCCAAACAAAATTAAAACAACCCCCCCATATCCAAACACAATGTATACAGGAATATTTATGTCATATAAAATTTCAGGATGAACTTGGAAATGGATAATTTCACACCACCAAACAATTTCCTGGACAGGCATACATGTGATTTTCTTCTTCTTTGCTGTACATCTATGAGAAAGCTATCCAAATCTCCCCAACAAGTAATTTTATATCTCATTAGGCTTCTGACTAGGCTGTTTGTGCACTCAACTTTTGTAGCTGTGGCTCTTTTTTGGATGGGATCCTTCTTACTATCAGATAAAATGTCGTCTAATTTAACCTAATCGTAGAGTTAGTTCTGTGAACAGAATGTATTATCTGAGACCTTCTCCCTCCTGTGTTCAGCCACGTGTTTGCATAATTTCCAAGCACAGTCAAAGTGCTGCTGGAATCATCCAGAGAATGTATTTTAGTTTTTCAGCTGTGCTGTATGCCCAAACACATTATGTGTTTTTCAGCTTGAGAACAGAGTAAACACAAACAGATATAGATGTATAATGCTAGAATTAGATGCCAGTAGTTCTGTTTGCATAATACCCACCCTGTTTCAGCCTAACATGGAATTGTTCTCTCAAAGGCTGTGACCTCGAGGAGTGGGGGAAAATGGCAATTTTCTTTTGTTTTCATCAAACAGCCCTTTAAGAAAAGTATGTTTAAAAGCCACAACCAACCAGATAAAATAAGCTGCTTTTTTTTTTTTTTTATAGGGAAGAAAATTGTAAGTGTTATAATCAAAATGAATAGAACAAAAACCCCATTCCTTTTAATTGTGGGAAATCTGCACACGTTAGTTTTCTGTGGATATTTTAAACCCTGCCTCAGCCCTCAGCATGCCAGCAAACTGCTTTATATAGCTTGTCAGAGGAGCTGTGTTAGTAATTGATGCTGGGCAACTGGAGACTGCCATGCCAGAGTCTCATGATTGCTATGTTGCTTGGCCCGTGTGCATTATTAACGGCTGGAGAGCAGTTCCCTGGTGTAACATACATTAAAGGCTGCTTGTGTTAATTACTAGGAAGAAGTAAGCGAAAGTAGGTATTTGGGATGTCATTTTTTGTCAGCTGAAGTTGATGAATCCAAATGTAGCTAGTGCTGTAACCTATAATATCCATGGACCACATAGCTGCATGCTGCAATTTGCACAACATATATAGCCGTCTAGAGTCATGCTGTTACATGGGCTGTGTTGCTACATATGCTTCAATTTATCTGTAGATTTTTCAATATTTTACCATGTTCCCACTGAGGCATCTAGTGAGCAGATCAGAGTGGAGCCCCACGTGCTGGTTCTCCAGCCTGTGGTTGATAAAAGGATGCAATCTAGTTGCAATCTCATTTATATACGGTAACGCCAGGGATGAGAGTAGTTTATTGCAGTCTGGACTGCCCAAGGCTGGAATTAGTTTCACTGTTTCTTCTATTAAATTAAAAAATAATGTGATTGTTGTTATGATTTGAGTCCTTGAGGGCAGGGAAGAAAGAGGAGCTAGAAGCAGTACAAGTGGCATGTGGATTTAGGGAGAAGCAGTATTTTAATAGCCTTGATTCTTCAAGCCTAAGACATGTGTCTGCAATACAGATTACAGCTAATAGCCCTCAACGGTGCATCAAATCGCTCCTTGGTACACCTGAATGTTTACATTTCACCTTTAGATGGCTTGGCATTTACTTTTTCTCTCTTCACATGCAAGTTCTTGTGATGGTTATTTTGCATCCCCTAAATATCCCTACTAACAGCAAACAAAGATCCTCACAGTGGTGCAGACCAAAGGATGTGCATCATTTCTATGCCTGAGAAGCCCTTTCTTTTCTTTGGGAGACTCAAGTGGGAATGATACGTCTGTGATCCCAGATCAGTCCTTAGGTTTCTCTTCTCTGATGTGCAGTGCCTAAGCTCAGTGCAGGTGGTTGAAACATTCTCCAGTAAGACTGCAAATTTCTCTTTGCAGAGAAGCAGATTATACTTTTGGGAAGAGGATACAGCTGGAACCTATGGAAGAGATTAAGGACTGGGAAGGGTTGCATACAGCAACCACACAAATTCCTCCTCTGAATACAGGAACTCACATTTTTAAGCCTTAGGGCAAACTGTATTTGCATCATTCAAACCAAAATACTAGAAAAAAGAGCAACCTGGGAAAAGGAAACAAAATAAGACAGTAAAATGTACCCTCACAGTGGGCCCCACTTCTGTGCTGGAAAGGGCGCTGGTGCTGTAAAGCTCTTGTTGGGCTGGCAGCACTTTCAAATAATGAAACCTGGCAAAATCTGAAGTCTCTGAGTATGTTAATAGAGAATTTTGTGGCCCTGTGATGGAGACAATGATCCAAAATGCCTTTAAATCCCAAGAAAGGCTGTAACTGGCCTAAATGGATTTGGGATGAAGCCATTGATTCTGTAATGGTGCTCACTTCCTAGGCAGATAGGGGTGGACATACAGACACTGATCTATCAGTCTCAGTGTGAGCTTCACTCATCCTGATGCCCTTACAGGTCCAGTGCAAGATAAAGAGACTAAGCATGACAATAACAAGTTTGTTTATAAAACTGCATTAATTAATGTCATGCTGAACATGCTTAATGACCAGATTATTAGAAGCTGCTTTACAGGTAGCAGACATTACAGGTAAGATAGATATTCCTGAAACATACTGACTCACCTGAGACATTGGATGTGGCGTTTTGATTTTGTTGCTCTTCCTGCTCTTGTGAGATTGAATGTGGAAAGAACTAGGAGAGTTTGCCAAGGCAAACAATAAGAAAACTAAGAACAAAACTCAAAAAGGTCTGGTCGGATCAATAGTTTATGGGCAGAAATGAATCACTACTGTGTAGAAAATAAATAAGAGGCCTGGCTATGTTATTGAAGTCTTGCTGCAAGTGCTTAGAAGATTCCCAAGCTGGTCTTTGCCATCCACTGGGTGCACTGTCTGCATCTTACTTAAAATGTCCCTTATCTAGTGGGTAGTGCCAGTGGCGGCTGACTGTTGTGCAACACAGTTTGAAGAGGCATCAGTGGTAATTCTGTGGATAAATAATGTTTCAGATGGGGTTTTGCTGCTTTTGAAAGTTGTATTTTCTTTCATTCCTTTAAGTGAAGTTGTCTTAGACAGACTGCAAGTTCCTTGTACACATGGCTGAGTCCAAGGTGAAGAGATGTATTTTCCCTTCCCTCTTCCCATCTTTCTGTCCCCTTCTCCAGGCCCTTCTGCTTTTTGATTCTGCTTTTTGATTCTGTGCAGCACAAGGAGAATATAACAAAAGGCTGGCCATAAACTAGAAGATTGTGTTTAAATTATCTTCCTTTTCTTTGTGTTGAGGCTCAAGGCTGTTTCATTCCAGTGCTTTAAACTTCTGATTTATTAGTGGGCACAGCCTGGGCTATCCCCTGCAGTGGTCATGGGCCCCACTAGGTAAATTACAGCCTTACGGGATGGTTTTATGAGAGTGCTTGTGTGATGTTCCCATTAACTGCAGCGAAGCCTTTTGTGTGCAGGGCAGTCCAAGAGTTACAGTGATAGCATTGATGGCCCTGATAACTTACTGTGCTGAAGAGGATCTAAATACATCCTCAGAGAAGCTTGTTTTTCCTCTTTCTCCTATTCTCCATTTTTAGGAGTACTTGATTTTGAATTGCTTCCCACAAGAGTTTGTGGAAGACCCTCATCTAGCTAAGAAATGACTTTGTTTTGGTTTTTTTTTAATGAACCACTTTTTAGTATTCCTAAATAAGCAGTAGATGATACAGACATGGGATAGATATGCGTTTCAGTAGGATACTGAAAGTTCTTAAGTTGGAAGTAATGATTGGAAGAAATCTCTTGACTTATTTGGACCGTGTATCATTCTGTGATAGGTTAACCATCATATATTTATTAAAAAATACATTTATTTTTAAGACTGTCAGCCACTTGTTATAGTATTTATAGACAATGAAAAGGAGGTCTTAATTGGAAGTGTTGCCCCATTGGAAATATTCCCATGAACATTAGCAAGAATGTTTCCAAAAATAATGGCTTTCTCAAAAGAAAGACATCTCCATGCTCCCTGGCATAAGGCATCCCAAGCCAGCATTCAAGTGACACTGAAATAGCTGCTGTACTGTCCTGAGACACTGTGTTCCCAAAACTGGACTGTCTTTAATAACTCTTAAGCACAGCGGAACAGGAATATTGTGCCTTGTACCTGCTGAAGGCACACGAGGTTCAGTGGGAAGGAACAGGCGCCTCCAGCCCTGTGATGCTTCTGTCACGCAGCAGCTTGCTCAAGGCTTTTACCTTTTCATTTGTAGCTCTTCTGAGGTCCTGTAGAATTATGCTGGTAAATTAAATTGTGCAGTCAGCCATTTCTGTTTGTGTACCATTAGAGTTTTATTAGATAGAAAAGCATTTCCCCTATTTAGGCAATATATTTTACTTACAAAACAAGAGAAGATCCCAGTTGATTTGCAGGGTGCCTGTGTCACAGGAGCTTACTGGAATGCAACGCTCTGACATGTAGCTTAACTCCTGGCCACTGCTTCTTGTCAAGATGCTTTAAAGTCCATGTTAACCACACAGTGAAAATTCACTAAGTGCAAGAAAGTGAGAGGACAGGGGTGTAGCACCATTTCCATTAAAGGCAGAACATAAGATTTCTCATTCTTTGCCCATTTTATTGTTGTGCTAAGTAATCGACGAGCGAGTCTGGAGATTTTGCAAAGCTCTAATGGCCATAGCTGCATTCCTCAAATCATTAGATCAGTTTCCAGAGGGACCCATTGCTGATTTCAGGAATCACATGGAAAAACTGAGTTCCAGACAAACATTGCAAACTGGGAGCTGAGTAATTATGGAGGTATTCATATTTATGGCAGAAGATGCCTTGTGTGGCACTTTATGACATGCTCAAATGAATCAGCCAGCAGGCAGTAATACCTTATCTGGCTGCTTACTCCTCTTCCTGAGCTTTCTGCAGTGCGCTTTGGGTTTGCTTTGCCCCCTCTGTTGTACAGCACAACTATTTTGGTGGAATGGTGGTGTAAACTTTTGGTTGAGGGAAAAGAGGAAAAGCTGGGGTTATCTGCAAAGTGGTGAGGAACTGAAAGGTGGAATGTAGCCTTACTTTACAACTTTCATCCTGGTTATCCCGAAAATTAAACATGCAGTGAGAATTCAGAGCTCCAGCCATTTGTCATGCCTTGAAGTTGCCTCTGTGTTGTTCCTGTGGTGCCAAGGACTCCCTGGCTGGCAGAGCCAGGTGCCCAGGGCTCTCCAGCCCCTCTGCCAGCCCAGCCTGCTCCATGAAGTGCTGGAGCAGGGCGGCTGGCTGTGCCAGCACTGGAGCCTCCTTACACCATCCTTGGGCAGCACCAGAGTCATAGCAGAGCCAGGGGCCCTGGCTTGAATTGTTTCCCTGTTGTTGCTGTGTCAGCAACAATATCTCTATCTGCGTTATGTCTGGAGACATACACAAAGTTCTGCTAACTTCTCATCTGAAAAATGAACTCAATGCCTTAGTCTCATATTACTCAACTTTCTAGCTGGAGTTAATGGACCAGGCCTAATTCCAGACTGGTTCCCAATTTGTTGGATGTGATGATGCACAAATCAAATAGTTCTGGCACCCTGATGCTTCCAGTGAATGAAAAATGACTCTAAGCTAAATAGTTGTGTGAATTTCATCCCATTCATGCAACAGACTAAAAGACAACTCATATTTGGCAAATGTACAGGAGTGGGAGAAAAGATTTGAATCAGAAGAAGAAAAATGTAAATGTTCTTTAGAGACCTTTTTTCCACAGTGAAAAGAAAAGAAAATGCAGTGGAAATGCATGAGCTTAATCCTAGAAAGATCTAGTCAGGAGACTGTGATATCTTAATTCCATGTTAAAGTCTAAGGAATAGAGAGTCTTGTAAAAAGGGGTGTTACATCTCTCTGGGGCTCAAGAAGCATTACAGAAGAGTATTTTTGTCTCAGGATGAAGATTAACTTTAGACCTGATGGGGTGCAGATCTGGGTTGTATCTGAACCGAGCAATCCTGCTCCTGTCCTTGCCTCTCTTGCCTTTGTCTCATTTACTGGCTGTACTATCTCTTTTACTGCTTAAGGCAGCAGTTGTAGCTGATTAATGTGATAGAAAACTTGCTGCTTTTTTTTGTTGTTGGGGTTAATTTTCCTTTTTTCAGCTCATTTGCCCTCTGGCTGTATGTTTTGCTAGAACTGGAGCAAGGAAAACAGTAAGCAGGTGTCCCCCCACCTGGGGTTTGGGGAGAGAGAAGTCAGGGGAAGAAAGTCCCCAGGGTCACTGGGTACTTGGGAGGTATTCAGATGATCCAAGGCTGTTATCAGAAAAAGCCACAGCATTAGGCAGTGCATGAACACAGGCTTCCTCACTGGTCTCTGCTGACTTCAGCCAGATTCCCACCGTGCAAAGCATAACAAGATACAGGGGTCATATTTTAGTCTGAGACATGGCAGACTAAATAGGTAGTATAATGAATGTGAAATGAAACACAAAGAGACAGGAAAGAACCTGTGAAAAGTCAGATGGGGAAAGTGAATTTGGGAAGAAAACCAAGTGTCCTGAATCCAAGTGATTTTCTGATTACACAGAATAAACATTCTCTTATCTCACCTAAGTGGGGCTGACTATCTGGGCCTTAAACAAGCTTAAGTTTCTTGTAATATTTTCCAGTCTGGTTACCACAGTCTTATCTCAGAAGGACTGTGTGCTGTATCTTTCTGAAAGTCTTTGTCATGAGATGTGGCATTGCAACCGGAATGTTTATTGTACTGTGTCATCATTTATATTCCATTGCTTCCATTGACTGCATGTCCCACCCCCTCTCTGGAGATTAGCAGAGTCAGGGAAAGGATAAATGATGATTAGAGGCTAGTCAAGGGATGTAAGAGCTGAAAGGGTCAATATAAAACAAAGGCTGCCACATATAATTCACAAAGAATGTGAGACATTGCTTTTCAGAGGCAACATTCACATAGCCAGGATTTTAATGAGAATGGAAAATGCTAACGTATAAATCCAGTCCTAGCAAAAAATATTAGCAACAAACGTACTGAGTGGTAAATATTTTTCCCATTAAGCCTGGTATTCCATTTCTGACGTGAACTATTAAAACACCTCCTAAAGCTTTCGTTAAATCATGTCTTCAAAACAGCCTTTAAAACACAGAGCCTTGTTTGGAAAGAAATGTTAGCAAATATGACTCCACAAATGTATGATGTTGAACCAACTGAACCTCTTGAAAACTCCTGGCTTGCTCACAGTCCACAGTGTAGACCTGATCAAACTCTCACTGGTGCTGATGCTTCTGAAGAAGCTGGTGTTTTCCTTCAGGGGTATGATTTTATCTACATCTACACCATAAATCAGAATTCAGTTAAGTACGTGCTGTGCACACACAAAACAATGGGATTTGTGTGCCTGTGCCTTGAAGACCTTGCTCTTGAGTGCTCACTTAGCTCTTGCTGCTTTGCTCTCACCTTTATTTCTCCCCACCAAGGGGTCCTAAGCCCTTGTTTATGCAGGTGTGTACATGAGAGATGGGGTTGCGCTTCAGTTGGAGCCCTGAGCAAAGCCTCAGTGCCTTAACTGGGCTCCCAAATGACCTGAAGGAACCTTCTGCAGGACCAGCAGTCCTGGCTGACTTGCCATATTCCTATTCCCGTGGTGTCATCTGTCTTTATCCTGATTCGTGGGCAGTTTTTAAGCTATAGCAGACCTCTTTCATTCCCAAAGTTACCCATTTCTAGAAGCTAATTTTCTCCTTGGAGGTGAAGTGCTGGGCACTGAAGTCTTCATAATGAAGATAAATGCATTATTCCCAATTATTCCATAAACGGCACATTATTTCTGTTATTATCATGCAGAGTACATGAAATGTTAATGTTTCACTGCTCCAGGCTCTCAAAGTCCTTGTGCTCTTCAAAAATAAGGATGCAGACTTTGGTCTTTGTGAGGTAAAATCTTTGTGCTTTTTCTTTTTGTCCAATTAGAAGAGGCAATACGTACTGGAAATCCAGCTTGGGCTGAGTACTCCTATCCTGATGTGCAAAATTGCCCAAATAGTCTCTAAAGCCTCTTCCATAATTGGTTCTTATGACTTCCAGTCTTGTAGGAAACAGATTTTTGCTAATTCAGACATGGTTTGTGTATTGGTAAAGATGTGTGTAAAACAGAAGCAGAAAGTGCCAGTGAGCCTTGGCATTGCTCAGGAGCTTTGTAGCTTCCTGTTGTCTCTGAATTTGATGTGACTTTTTGCTGTTGAAGCTGCTTCTAAATTGTCAGGACTGAATCTCTGCTTTAAGGGTTTTCAGTGTCAGCTGAGCTTTGTGAAATCTGGTTATAAAAACCTGGCTTGTCTCGTTTGGGATATGAGTGACTGTATGGTGGGAACCAGAGCAAACCCTTGTCTGTCTGTCCTGCTGCCCTCCATGGGCAGTGCAGCATAGCGGGCAAAGTGTCTAATTCCTTCTCAGCTAGTGCCAAGCTGTCCCAGTTTCTTGTTTCTGCATTAAATTCTCTCTAGCCCAGTAACATGGGGGTTGTGAATCACGACTGTGGCTTAAATGTTAAATCTGAGCATCTTGAATGGTTCTGGTCTGATGCAAATGGTTGTCTTCTAAAGCAAACAAGCAAACTAAAACAAACCATCAGGAGGAAAAGCCCAAGCACTGTTTTGGAAACTAAGAATTGTGGAAATATTACCTAATAGGAAAAGTATTCTTAAAACTGTGCATCCCTTTAAGGGATTATGCTTTATGCCTGTCTTCTGGTCCCTGTCACAGCTCTTGTCATTACCTAGATGCTGTTTTCTGCTCAGAGCCCTGGGTAGTTGTACAGCAAAGGGAAATAGTTCTGCCTATGTCAAAATACTGCAGATGAATGGGGAAAAGAATTAATACTGGTTTACCTCTTTCACTATGGTCCTGTTGGATTGAAATCGTGTCCATTTTTAAATAGCCTTTCTAATAGCAATCAGACCAGTTGTTTTTCCTGTTGTACTTTCACATGAGTTAAGAAAAATAGAAGAGATTAAGAAAGGGTGTATGGAAGGAACATCTGCTTCTCATTTTAGGAAAGCAATACATTTTTAATATCATAATGCAGAGTAGCAGAAAAAGGCACAGCAAAAAGGAAACAAAAAACCCTAATGACAGACACCGTCATCTGGTTCACAAAGCCGTTTTGGAAAGTTATTGTGAACTTGTATCGGCATGACCACAAAAACGACTTTAATATGCTGATTTTAGGTAGGGTGGTGAAAAGCTGAAGCAATATTTCATTCATCTATCCAAAAGCATATGCAACTAGAATTTTGCAAAGCTGGTGGATGGCTTGCACAGACAACTTTGTAAGTATTTCACTTAATTTGCATTAAAAATAGTGTTTTCAAGGAACCTAAGAGTGCAGAAGCAGCATAAACCAGCCCAATTTTTGACCAGAGGAATGAACACGACAGCCAGCTGCAGTAATAGCCAGCCTTGGCAAGTAGTATCTCACAAAGTGACTTCTTGGAAGAACCAGACCAAATGACCAGGTTTAGGGAAGTTTCGTATTTTCAGCTTTGCTTCATTTATGCTCAAAGATTACTGTCAATCTGGTCCATCAAGCTCAGATGCCTTAGAACAGATCAGAACATAAAAGACAAACAGGACCTTGGTTAGGGGAGAATGTCCCCCTGAGATTTGGTGGTTACAGCCTCTCAGTAATGTCCACTACCAATGATAGATTTCCTTTTATTTGCCAGTCTGACAGACTCTGCCTGAGCCCTGACAATCAAGTTGGATTTCTGGTGTCTGGTGTGAAGTTCTGGCAGTTCTGAGCATGTGCCAGATGAGAAGGGAGATGACAAAAGCAGAAAAGCTGCTCTGCAGGGCTTTGCATTACATTAAAACAAAATAAGGTCTTTTAAGCAATGAGTAACTGCTTCAAGACGGGCACCTTGAGTGAAATAACTTGCATTTTAAATTACCTGATTTAAATTAGATCTCTTTGGAGCCAGACTGCGGTCATTAATTTTGGAGAGGTAATATCTAGTTGGAGGTTATGCCCTGAGTCATTTGGAGGCAATGTGGAGTGTCCCACCAAGTTTGATGACTGTGGCTCTGCGTAAACAATCCTATCAATAACATGCAGGAAAGAAACTGGCTTTTGCTTGCTCTCATTTGAACAGACTTGCTAAAACTCAGAGTCATCAGATATGTGCCAGGTAATTCTGTATCAGTGACTTCACTGTGTGCTCCTTATTCCCATCCTTAGATGTCTAAATTTTGTGTGGGTTTAGAGGGCTGTCTATATATTTATATACATGTATATTTATTATTTTTCTTACATATGGATATAACTGTTTAACTGTAAGGGAATATCAAAAGCATCTGACTGCTATATTACTAATTACTTGCATGACACTATTTCCAGAGAAAGAATATTATTATTTTCACTTTGCCCATACTTTGAAACAGAACTGTGCTTTAAGGGACATGAGAAATAATTCACTTAAGCCTTAAGGCAGTTTTCCATACGGATCATCGGTTCAATCCTGTGTTTATTGATGCTCACATTAGGGAACCCTGCCATGCTCAGCCCCATTTCTCACTGACTGGCATTTAAAATTTTTAAACATCAAATATTTACTGTTGTAACTTGGTTTCTGCCCAAATTGAATTTCAGAGGTCCTTATCCTGCAGTTCCTATTTGTGCATGCCTTCCATTGAAGCCAGCTCCATGCATCTCTAACAAAAAATCAACCTCCTCCTTTCTGGGACTATTTTTCAACCTTTCTGTGTTTTCCATTTATTACCATGATTTACAACAATATTGTGAGTATTATTAATCCAGATTGCAGTCAATGGGAGTTTGGCATGATTTTATACTGCAGTACTGCATCTTGAATAGCTTTGGCTTCCAAGCTGAAAGAATTTAGCATGCAAGCGCTTGTCGCTGCCCTGTGTTAGCAAATACATACAGAGCATTCATCGTGCTCATATGCACCCAGGCCAAAGAGAAGGGAAAAGGGAAGAAATGTATTGATACACTTTTGCAGTCTTTTAAACTGAGGAGTGTGTGAGAGCATAGTCTGTAGAGAATACATAGAGGCTTAGTGAGGTTGAGCAGGTGTGGTGGTTTAGGCCTGGCCTCAGCTTTGCGCGCAGAGGTTTCTGAGTGCAGGCCTCAGCTCTGGCCTACTGGTGCTGTGCTGTGTTAACTAGGGGAATGTAACATCTATGTTGGGATGGGAGTATTTTAGCTTTTAAAAATAAAGAAAAGATTTTTAGGAGCAGTGCATGTGTGTTTAGGGAGATTATAGTTTTAACTCAATGGTTGCATTCAAGTTTCCACTGCCAAAATTGCAGCTTTCCTTTGGTAGTTTGGAAAAAACCTAGAAATTGTATGCTATTTAGCACCCAAAATGAGAAAGGGAGCTATTACTCTTCTATCATTGTCATGTCATTGCACCTAGACTACATTCAGCAATCACTGCCCCAGCCCTTCTAGGTGCCATGAAGCCTACCTCTGCTATAAACAGGTAACTTGAAGAGGATCAAAGAGATGAGCTGAGGAAAGATGAGCACCAAGTCATAGTTTCAATTTCTCAGATCATACCCAACTGTTTTATGGATGCACAGTGCCTGACAGCCCACACTGATGTCTGCAAGTGGTCAGATGTTGTCATCACAGCTGCTGGATGAAGCCCCATGTTCAGTGCCATAAAAAAGATGTGATTCTGTTAAGAGGATGGCAGTTTTATTTAAAATGATGTGGACTTGTTAGTCTAAGAAAATAGCAATATCTTCTGATGCTGATCACTTTCAGAAGTAATTTTTTTTTTTTCTATGGACAATAATTAAAAAAAAAAGAGACAATTTCCTCATCCATTCCCTTGTCCTTTTTTTCCTCTCTTTATAAAAACACCACCTAGTAGAGCAGCCAAGATATTTTTCAGTCTGTTGCTTGTGGTTTTTTTTCTTTTGTGTTTTTTTTGTGGGTTTTTTTTTATTTCTTTCTTGTTCTCACACTGCTTGCCCAATACAACAGCTGTTAAGTGGAGAACTCTGAGAACTGGGGAAGGCTATTGGTGTAGCATTAGATTAACAGTATTTTTACAGGAAATTGATACATCGACTATTTTTAACCTCAGGCAAAGGAAGCACCAAACCCAATTCATACGTAATTACATATGGGAACCTTTTTTAATTTCAGATACTTATATAACCTCTGATATCTCACTGTGATTTTTTTTCCTTTATACTATTGTCAGTCACAGTCTTCCACCCTTTTTTACATCATGGGATTTGATTTTTTTTTAAACTGTATGATTGTATGATTGTACCATTGAGAAATGTATTCAGTGAGCTTTCATCTTGACCCTGGGAGCCTACAGTGTTTTGCTCATTGCTTCAGGAAGTGTGTGTTGGCATTGCTCTGTTGACAACAATGGCCTGGATTTTATGAATAACACACTATAATTCCCTATTCATAAGTTTTTGTACAGTTTGTAACATTTTCTTTCACTACATATGCTAGTTACAGCTTAGGGTGAATCAGTCAAACAGACTCTAAATTAAAATAGTTGGGTGATCTAAGCCCAAGGTCTGTTGCAATGCAGTTTTCTCAGAGCTTGGAAGAGAACAGAAAATATAGCCACTGTAGAAATAGATGATTATTTTTTCTTTCTGTCTGTCTGCCTTTCTTTTTCCAGAGAACTGAATAGAATGAATGTACCTTAAAGTTTTAATTTTCTAGGTAATTAGAAGTAGATTGTATAAGGTGGAAAGGAAAGTCAGTAGACCTTGTGGTCTAGTACAGTCACACTGACAGGATGGGCACTGTGAGGACAGGAAATCCTTCTATTAGAAGCATCATTTTAGTCTCTAATTTAATCCATAAACCAGAATAAAAATTTCTTTTGATTCATACACCTGTAAGGATATTTCTGTGGGGCTGCGAACTGCACAACAGGCACAAGCATACTGACAAGAGGCTTCCTTGCCTTAGTGCCTTTTCTTGCTACCTTCGTAGTAATCCATTTGTCCTTCACATTGGAGAAAGAAGATGCATTCAGTTAGAAGGTGGATACCCTTCTTCCTTGGTAGCCACTGCTATACAGCTAAATATTTGCTTTTTTAATTTCAGAAGAGGAGAAACAGCCTAATCTTATGAAGGCTCACCCCACCCTCTGCTTGTCTTCCCTTCCTTGGCAAGCTTTCCCAGCAGCTGGCTGACTGGTTTTCTTCTGCAGTTGTGTTCATGACATTTCCTGCAGCTAGGTTTTCCCAAAGGTTTCCAGCAGCCCTTTCAGCCCATTACCCCCCCTTTTTTGACCTCTTCACCCACTAACCACAGCCTTGTTCTTAGTTCCCAGCGGGGTAAGTACTGTATCCCCATCACACATCCATGCATGTCCTCTGTATGCTCTTGACACGTCCAATGAGTTTCTGTGGTTTGCTTGTAATTACTAATTTGTCAAGGGGCAGTGGTTAGGGTAAGGGATGCTCAACAGCTGTGATGGAAACAGAGACAGTACTTCTTCAAGATCCCTGCTCCCTTAGACAGACACAGACTTTGCACTGTGTTTCAGTGGCAAGAGGCTTCTTTCTTCTGTTAATTTGTTTCTGAAGAAGCTGCACATACCCCTCTCCATGCAGAAGGACTCTTTTAAGGAACCTAGATTAGGGAGAATGCATGCACAGATCCTGGTTTGCTCAGTGTGCTGGTACTTTCCCTCTTCACACTACTGAAAGCTGCATAAACTGTCCTTTCACAGGTTTTTATAAACACTCAAGTGACTTAATCTTTTAGTGTAAAAGCCTACTTGTATATTAAGCTTTCTGTTATCAATGTCATTAAATCAATATCCTCACTGCTACAGGATCTGAGTCACATATAAACTGTCACACACAGTTTAACTTAAGAAATGCAGTATTGACGTACAGCCAGTTCGTTTCTCATAGATTAGAGAGTGCTTTGAAGTAGAGCTGCTGAAGATCAGAGAGGGTTTATTCCTCATTGTAGCCAGTTTCTTATATGTTGGGGGGGCTTGCTATTTTAAATGATGGTTTTGTTGCAGAACTTCAAAGAGGTCTGAGAAGATGAGTATTTTATGCCGTTATCATAAATAGCACTGAAAAGCCTTGGGAGGCCTGTGTCATGTGAGTTACAGCATGGGACATAGTCTTTAAAAGAAGCAAAAGAGGCAAATTGGTCTGGACCCTTCTTGTGTGCATATTATTTCTCTCTTCTTTTTCCATGTGGTTACACACAGAGTTCTGGTCAGCTCAGAGGCTGTGTAGCCTCACTCGGTGTAGTTGTCTGTCTAATGAGTGACATCTGTGTTTAGAGTTAAAACCAGAGAAAACCAATAATTTGTCCCTTGCCAGAGATACTTAATTGAGGGTAAAAGATACATCTGGGATTTACTTGTGTAAAAAGACATACAGCTGAAGTACTATGTCTTCTTCCAACCTGACCCTGTGGTACCCTTTCCATTTAGTGTATTAAGAATCGAGATTTGTCTACAGATATCTTACAAATCAGAAATGACAGTTATTGTATGGTCTTCACTGTTAGTGCAGCAGATCTGTCTCTCTCTCTCTTGCTCCCTTTTTTTTTTGGCCACCGTTTGTCATACAAGTGAAGCTATTTGTAATACAAACTGACTATGGATTCTTTCAATTGCTTACTTCAGGAAAGCTATAGACATGATGGACCTAACATTATACAGCGTAATGGCAAACATTATGCTACGTGCCCTTGCTGCTGGTAAAACAGAATGAACTCTGCCAACAAAACTCTACATTAACTGAAGTTGCAGAAGGCAGTTTTCCAGCTAGGGGTTATGGATCATTAGTTTTCTGCAGTTTCTAAACTAGTGCTCTTCAAGAGTAGTCTGAGCAGCAAGAGGTGGGATTAAGGGAAGGAAGCAGTTTCTGAAAGACACCCCAGATTTCCTAGGTGGTTTGTGATCTGGGAGGTATGTGGGACCTCTGCTCATGGTGGGGCACTTGGTGAAAGGAGCAGGAAGTTCAGATTCGATGGGTCTAGCAGAGAACATACCAGTTTCATCCTGAAGCCTTGCACACAGCCTTCACAGGGCAGCCAGTGATGTGAAAAGGCTTTCACAGATGAGGAAGGAGTCCTCTGTATTAATTAATGTGATATACTTGAGTTGACTGCATCCCTCTCACTACAGCTAGAAAAAAAGGGGCACAAGCCCACTGGATGTTATATCAGTGAGCTATTTCCTGGCGATGAGGGACATCAATCTTGTCCCATTATCACTTCCCAGTGTAGCACACTTGTGAGAGTGTGAGGTTTTACTGTTTTCTTCACTCCTCTTGTGGAAAAAGCCTATGGGATGACACCAGAGTCCAAGGGGAAAACAACCCCTCAGCAGATAAGTGGCAGTCTTTCCTCTTCACAAAGCTCTGCTGCTGTGAGTACCTGGCCTGCAATCTCAGCTGTTCCTATGCTGAAGGCTTAGGGAAAACAGGGTGGGTCAAGGAACTGCAAATTTTGTCTGGGGATGTTGCTCAAGCAGATTAAAAAAAAAAATCCATTTATGTTGTCCAGAGATGTGAGTTAAGAAGTAAATGGCCTTATCTGCAGCATAGCTGCTTGATGTGTGTGGAAATCCAGGATGGATGTGTGAATGTCCTGGGTTAGGCTGAAATGGTTTATTATCAGTAGTGAGGAGGGAACTGTGCTACCTCGTGCCTGACACCCGTTGTCGGACCTGTGGGAGAGAAGAAGGAAAATTGCATCAGGGACTTCTTGTACTTGGTTGAGTTTCAGCATGATGAGGCAGGGGGACTTTTTTTTTTTTTTCCTTCTTTCTCTAAAACAAGGACAGCAATACTTGGTTATTTTTCAGCTTCACAGAATTGTGTTGCAATAATCCGGGGGCTGTTAATTCACCAGTGACTTGTTTATCTTGAAGACTCTTCAAATTAAAAAAATTTCCTTAAGGTAGGGTCTAACACAATGAGGACTTTTGGGGATTTATGCATTAGAAAGGGTTAACAGATCTTGAAAATCCACTAGTATGTACATAACAAGCTATCACTTCCCTCCAATATAATTTGAATTATTTTGTCATGAAACTGGTGTAACAGAGTGGAGAATGGGGTTTGAAAGCTTCCTGAATGGAGGAGATTGAGTTAGTGGCTAAATCTGTTTATGGAAGATAGAAATTATGTCATTATAATGCTAAGGTGTGTTAAAATAAAATCTTGAATTATGGCATTGGTCTTTCAGTTTGATTGCATGTTCTAAAATAATCACTGTTGTGGAAAGAAAATGTCTGTGAGTTGGTCGTTGCAGTACACATATTTCAGTGCTATTAATCCTAAAATGTGAGATTTTTATTGCCCAATGAGAACAAAATCCAGCAAAGCCAAATATATGCTGAAGACTAACGCTGCAATTCTGCCAAAATTAACACATATATTTGTGCTTATATACAATAAATAACCCTGGTTTGCTGTTAGCTTAAATGGGACACAGTTTTCTTACTCAAAGTGACATGAGTTTAATCCCAATGTGTAAAATTAAGACTGAGTAGCAGCCTTTGCACGTTTGGAGTTTGCTTTAAAGCCACCAAGACTGACAAAATTTGCTTTGTGGTGTGTTAATCTGGAGTAAATCTTTTGATGCTGTTATAGCAATGAGAATTTAAAGTGGTTGAATAGTGGAATTTAGTCCTTTTGAAACATTCCTTCAGAGTTTCTATTTTCTTTCTTGCAGACTCCCAGACAATACAGCCAAGCACTAAATAAGAGTAACAGAGTTCATCTTTACTGTGCATTTCTGGACTATAGGTACGTTACATAATTTGAAATTCTTTACTTGGATAATTAGATTGCACTTAGTTTGTGATGCTATTTATTACCTATGTTCTTCTTGTTCTCTTTCATTCATGGAAATAGTTAAAGAAATTGAGTCACTGCTTTCCAAAAGACACAATCTGATTGTGGCTTCTTCCCCTAAATAGGAGACTTGCTATTCACAGCCCCTCTGTTGGGTAGGTAATTGAGAGACTGAAAAATTTTGGAAGGAAAACTGCAGACTGACACAAATTGTGCTTATCTTGCTTTATGAGTATGTCCACTCGGGCAGATGTTTGGACATTTTAAGATGGCAAACCTCCAGCAGAGCCATTGTTTTCCCTGGATCTGTGCCTGTGTCACAGCATCATGTGAGATCAGTATTTCAGAGCTGTTAATTTTGGCTAATACATGGAATGGAGAAATATTATACCTCTGAAGCAAATTAAAAAAAAAAAAAAAAAGGAAATAAATAACACCTTACATTTCACTCAAAATAGGAATTATGGAAAAGCAGTAGCTTTTTTATTCTTTGCCCTGAGTATATTTAATCTCTTTTTGATTTCCAAACATGCTGCTCTCACTGAATTAATTGAGAAACAACACAAATAGTGAATTTCCAATTTCATGGGCATTCACAGTTTTTGAGCCCTAATGGTATAAGCCTAATTGATTCAGCAATGTCCTGCAATGCTGTGATCCCTCCTATCCAGCATGCATGTGGGAAGGTCGCTGTAATTGTTTTATTGAAGTCTTGTTTCAAGTATGTTGAGCTGTCCCAGCTGTTGGCAGTTACTGGTTGTTATGGTTACTCACAAATTACGATAAATTAGAAACAGATTTTACTGAAGAGAATTAATATGGTCAGGGCATTGTTCCCATGCTGTTTTCCACTGGGGCTTGGGGTCCTTGAGGCTTTGCCTCAGGATAGAAACTGAAATAGGAAATCTGTCCTTCCAAATGAGTTTTATTTGTGTCAAGATGTTCTTATTCCCCAGCGGATGTTAGTTAAAGAATAAGCAATTGGTTTCTGACCTACAACAGACTCTCTTTGAGAAGTCAAGGAGGTCCCAAAGGACAACAGAAGTGTGAGGCAATACCTATCTGTAAAATAAGCACATGAAAAACACACACCACTCAGTCTAGCTTCAAGACTCAGAATAATATGGAAAGTAATAAATGATTAGGAAGCAGGCAGTTTGGGAGGGTGACCTCCAGTGCCTCATCACATGGAGCAGCCCCAGATGTGTGCCTGTGGTTTCTATGTCCCCACTCCACTGCAGGGCTGTGATAGCACAGGGATTTTTGGGTTTCCCTGGCTCCAAGAAAAGTAGACACATGAGGATCACTTTCCTGCGCAACCCTGGGACCAGGACATACAGCCAGCCCAGCTGTATCCTTGGTGGAGCAGGAGCTGCTCTTATTACCCCTAAGGATGAAGTGAGAAAAGCCAGTTGACATGGATGTCACTAGAAATCATGCTTGATTAGCCTGAATTACTTGGACAGGATGAGTGGGACAGTGGGTAAGGGAGAGGCAGCAGCTGTGATACGCTGACTGTTTTGACTTGTGCAAGATTATTGACTTGTCTGATATTATAGTTCTCAGAATACAGAAATCTGGGTTTAAGTGGGTTGCACAGTATAAAGAAAAAAAAAGGGTAGTTATTGTTCACTGGTTAGAAAACTGGGAAGAAATCTCTAGAGACCTTCATGTAGGGGCATGATCTGGTCCCTGTTCTGGTCAGTACTTCCCTTAACTGTTTTCATGATGAAATTGAGAAGGCACTAGCAGTGTTTGTGGATGCTCCAGCCTGAGATGACTTTCAAACCTTTTTATCTCCTGTATAGTACGATGCATGTCAAATTAACCTACATAAGATACATTTTGATAGAGATTATGTTCCATTTTTGTGTGCTTTGCAGCAATGGAACTGGTGTTTGGTCTAATGAAGGTTGTGTGCGTGAGAGTGGGGACCTCAACTACTCAGTGTGTCTTTGTAACCACCTCACTAACTTCGCCATTCTGATGCAAGTGGTGCCTCTGAAGGTGAGATTAAGCAAAGGAGTAAATCTGTTAAAAATGAAGCATAAATATGTGGATTGCATCCTAACACAACATCAGTAAGTGATGGGAACTAGGCTCTTTTTTGCCCAATTCAGACTTATTCCACATCTTGCTTTCTGGGATGGTGTTTTAATACTTCTTGATTACATTTATTTTTCAAAACTTTTGGGAACTGAAATGGAGTGTGAAATGAAACACATCTGTGGAAGATGGGAATTCTTTTTACTTTTATTCTCACCCTTTTGGCATGAGTTCTTAAAGTGTTAGGCAGAAAAAGCACTAGAGGACATTGTACAGACGACCCTGGATTTTATGATTTATTTTCAAGACAGAGACAGCTGAGATGTGGCTGTTTAAGACTTTTGGTTACTAGACTTGTGAAATATGAACAGCTGAGCTTGAACTCCATGTGAAGCAAGCTCCGCTGCCAGCTGGCCCCTGCCATCGTCTCTGCCAGCTTTCTAAGTGCCTCCATGCTGCTGTTTCTTCACCTTGTTGCCAAGCAAGGGCCTGTGCAGGAGCATGAGAAAGAAAATGATGCTTTCGAGTTGAGAAGGAACCCCTTACATAGAGTTTTCTCTGTGTTCACTTTGGCCAAAGCATTACCAAGCCAGCCTCTTTTCAGCTGGAATGTGACACTTCCCCTATTTACCCAGGACCTTAGGCTTTTGTTCCTGCTCATCACTGGTGTCAGATGAGGCTTTCATGGCAAACACGTTGCTCTCCTCACTAGACATGTTCTTCTCTTCACATTTTCTTGCAATGCCTTCATATTTCCTCAGAGATGGAGCAGAGTGTCTGCTCCTTGCAGGTGAAGTGCTGGTTTGTTCTTGCTGAAGGACTCCTCTGAAACAGCACCAGGCAAGGTCAGCCCCATCCTAGATCTTAGCAGACAGGCAGCACTGCCATGAGCATGAGACACATGTTTTTACTGCTTTATTTGTGCTACTCACAGGGAGGATCCGATGGGATGGTGATGAAGGCCTGCTCTGGACAAACCTCTGTTAATAAATAATGAATGTGTAATATAAATAATTTACAGGCTGTACATTTAAAGAAATGTATACTAATTGTCTGTCAAATTTATACTCTCTGGCACATTCTCAGCTTTCTACAGACACCACCCTTATAATATAAATTAACAGACTGAAGAGGAGCTTTAGTAGGGCAGTAGGAGTCCGACTGTCACATTTATCACTGTGTGCTGCTAACAAGCCTAGTGTCTTCTGTAGTACAGCTAGAGGGGTTTTGTCAGCTCTGTTGGCGTGAATGCAGTGACTATATGGCCATGTCTCAGGCTCCTGTTAATTGGTTTGAATGATGGGTTTGCTCTTCTCTTAGGCAGCTACTAAAGCTACTTAGAAGGCTCCTGCTGCAGGATGGGCTGCATGTGCTCATGGGGGTGGCACAGAGGTTCCTGCAGATACAAAACTCAGCCTGACTGAGCAACACTGAATTCTTTTCAAGGAATGAACCATCCCAGACTGCATTAGGAGTTACTGATTCAGCAACACCCTTAGCACAACTACTCACATGCTAATCCTGGTTAGCTGGTCTAATGGGGTCAAAGCTGGGGTCACAGTTTAGAAGATGGTCTGCTATCCAAAGAACTTAATTAGTACCCACAGCCCTTTGTATTAGTCTAACCATCTGAAGATGGGCACTAGGTTGTTCAGGTCACCCAGTTTTAATCTAACCATTCTTATCTTTATTACCTGTAAAGCACCAAATGACCCCAGTGGGTTTCCAAGTATCACTTTACTAGCAACTCGTCATACTGATAATAAAATGCAGTTTTGCCTGAAGAACTTCTCGTCTCATGAGACAAAAGTAGCATGGGAGAAATACACTGTTAATAACTCTGTTTTAAAAAGCAGTGTACAGGGATTAGGAATAGTTAGGAGTTTTTAAAAATGCATCTTAATTCCTATCATTTTCTGTTGTATTTCCACCTAAAATCCCATTTCTGAATAGAAAAAAAGACGGGAATTTATAAATTTGCAGCAGGCAAAGTGAGATGCTGAAAGGTGAGAGGAGTATTTCCAATATAAAGCCTGCATGTTCCTAGTGCAAATCTGTGAGAATTTGAAATGCTTGCTGCAGACTTCAGTGGAAGATAGTGGGGGCTAGGCAGAAAATATACATTGATTTCTAACCTCTTGAAGGTTTTCATCCTGTCTGTGCTTTAATTCCAATTCCTCCAGTTTGGCTATTATGTAGTCCCTCTCTCATAGTTCATCAGGAGATCTCACCCTGAATCTTTGACCAAGACATGCACTTCAAGGTGACTGTTCAGAATTATCTTGTGGTACTAACTTTTAACCAGTGGGAAAGTAAATAAATAGTTAGTATCTTGGTTGTGTAATTGGCATGAACCTGGGATTTGGCCAAAGAGGAGATTCAGACAAAGACAAGCTTCCTGGCTTTTGAGTGATAAAAGCAGACTGTGCTCAGTTACAAATTCCTAAAACATTTGCTAAGTATTTATTTCATATATCTAAGCAATACAGACTACTGAATCAACTAGACAATTGCAAACTTCCCCCAGGCGTCCTTGGAACCTTGTTAAGAAAATTTTAAAATGCTGTGGATTTTAAATGCAGATGCACATTTATTCACCCTGCTCTGAAATTCATGAGCCAAGGTTCAAAGGTGCCATATAAATCACTCCTTGGAATACTAGATTGTCAGTGCTCTAAGAAATTCTTGCAGTGATGTTAGATTTGTTCTTGAACTTTTGTGTGTTTTACTTTTTCATCGATGGAGTTCACAGATCATATGAGAGGAGAAAAAGAGAGGGTGGGAGTATGCAACTGCCCCCATTTAAACAGTGTTTATATAGCTATTATATATCTGGGGCCGTATAAATAGAACTAGATTAAATTTTTACACACTGTTTTTGACAGAACGTTTATTTTTTGTCTAGATTCTGGGGTTTTTTCTTTAACAAAAAGGGCTCTGCTTTTCATTAGAAATGTAAATAATTTATTGGAAATGGATTGCCTGAAAACTGGAGAGGTTTTCATCAAAAGCTGTATTTTAGTACAAAACAGTGACTTCATTCTTCATGGGAATTCTACTTTGGGTGCTTTATACTTCCATTCCCCCCATGGAAAGTATCATTTCCCTTTCCATTGTAGTGAGAAATGCAGCTCTTAGGGTAGCACAAACAGGCAGCCATCCTCTCCACGGGCACAGCAATAGCCTGTAACCTAACGAACCACTCAGGAGAACAGTAAAACCACGTGTGAATAGTTCTGTTGTCCTTTGCAGAAAGGTAGGTGATAAATAAACAATAAAAGAAAATAGAGACAGGGACTTTGACAACTCTAAAGAGATGCAATACAGACCAGGATGTGTGAAGGAGCTCCAGACCTGGGTGAACATCCCTAGGGAGAACGCTGTTGATGTGGAAATCTATGAACTCTTGAGACCAGTTCAGTGCCATAAGTGTTCTGACTCTCTCAGCTCCTCCTCATTTTCTTTTTGCTTACAAGAAAAAAGAAAAAGGGGGGGGAGGGGAGGAAGCATAATCTTTCCATTAATGAGACCTTGCAGCTTTTTAAAGAGTTTGCTGTTCACAACCAGAGAGTACAGCATGCTCTCCAAGTTCATACAAAACCAGGGTGTCTCTAAGCAACAAACACTGAAAATAAGTGACCTTCCTCAAAAGTAACCTGCCACGTAAACACTTGTGGTGAGCGTGTCTCCTGATCAGAGTGCTGAGCTTGGATGAGAACTATTTAACAAGGATGAGGACTTCTTCTCCTGAGTTATGCTAAATTTGAGCGAGCATCTCCTTGCTTAACTCCTTTCCTTTGTTCCTTCACGTGGTTAAGGCTAGCTTTCTCCACTTACAGAACAATAGCATGATCTAGACCTTGCCAGCTGTGACACGCTGTGAACCTGCCCCAGTGCCTCCCTTCTTGCTGGTACTGGTCCACATAATTTTCTCACCTTTACCAATACCCTTCAGATCTCTGTATGTATTTACACTGTGCGTTTCTTGTGGGCTTAAATGCCTTTATATATTCTCCAGGTTCTTCATTACTGCTATTTTATTATAGAGTACAGAATTTTGTTCATAATTTATGCACCTGGTTTGGGGAGGAATTACCATATCTCACCTAGGTTTAATTTTGTTTCAGTGAGACATTAACAGTACACAAAATTATAGGGTATCTTGCATCCGATGGTGTTTTTTCTTGAATACTTGAAGTGCTGTGAGATGAGGAATGCTGACAAATTCTTAAATGTTTATGGAGCAGACTGTCAGGTGGGTCTAATTTCTGGGGAGCATAGAAAGGCAAGAAAGTTCTTCGGAACAAGCTGTGTGTTCTTGATTTTTCTTCTTTATCTTCACTCAAAACAGGTTAGATATTAATTCAGTGACTATTCTGCTGTATGCCAGCTGGGAGTAATCCCCAGAGACTGAAATCCACTGTGATTAAAAAAAAAAAAAAGCATTTTTATTCCAATATTCCAGAGAAAGAAATTCAAAGAGAGAGGTCACAAAGAAAAAAATTTAAATTCTGCCAATTTAACTTCAATGTGACAAAATGAACCTCCACTCCCATATCTGGGTGCTATAGAGCAGCCTGTGAAGGAACAGGACTTTGAATGCTGTGAATTAGCTAACACTGAGCTCGGATTACAAGTGTGGTTGAACACTACTCCAAGTTTTATATGAGTTTCAGCAAGAGCTTGAGCACACTGAAGCGACAGTGGTTGTGAAAGAATGGAATGAACAATACTGCTGATGAGCTGGAGATACATGTGTGCAGCGTAGCTGCTCTCAGTGATGCAGGGGATTAGCAGTTGTAACAAGTTTATTTGAGGAATGAAATAACCATCTTGGAAAAACTCACAACCATGTGGTGCTCAGATGTTGGCCTGGCACTGACCTGTTTGCCTGCTGATGAATTGGCCCACATGGAACACCAAGATTAGTGGTGGGTTTATCAATCTGCTGTCACGTCTGCATCACGGCTGGCACACGTTCATGCTCGCTCACTGGGATTCATTTGCCATGTTGATTTTAACATGAGAAATGATAGCATTTATTTGGGGTTCTGGAGTTTAGTGATCATCATGACTGGTTTCAATGAGTAAGTTAATTGTAGGTAAACTGTGGCCAAAGATGAGAAGAATGTTCCTGAAGAGACGTGTTCAGCCCTTGATTGCCTTCAGGATGTTGCACAGATGTAATTAAGGCCAGCACAAGATCAGAATTTGGAAGCTCGGTTGAGAAGCCTTTTCCTAACTGATCAAGTCAGTAAGATTGAGAATTTTACAGTTGCATGTCCCAACAAAATGGGTCAGTGGGAAGCGCAGAGTATTTCTGCAGCTATTAACTGACCCCTTCCTCTGGGAAACTCATTGCGCTGATCAAGCTTCTTTTTCTGATGAACTGAGGCAGGGTAAAAGAGGCCCTCATAGCAAGTCATTGTTAAAGCTGCTCTCTTTGGGCGTTGTGTCTTTCTTTTTGTGGAGACAGGACAAGGGGCAATGGCTGCAAGTTGGAGCATAGGAAGTTCTGCACCAACGTGGGGAAGAACTTTTACACAGTGAGGGTGAGGGAGCCCTGGGACAGGCTGCCCAGGGGGTGTGGAGTTTCCTTCTCTGGAGATATTCAAGACCCATCTGGATGCCAACCTGTGCAATATGAGCTGGGAGCTGCTTTGGCAGGGGGGTTGGACCTGATGATCTCTTGAGGTCCCTTCCAACCCCTATGATTCTGTGATTCTCTTTCCTTGGTCCACAGAACGGTGTTCCAGCTTTTCCTTCATCTGGGGCAGTCAGAACAAGCCCGTACTGCCAGCTGCCCTGCAATGTTATAGTTAGGGAGACAATGGTGCATTAATACAGCTGCAGTAGGAAAAATAAATAATCCATTTAGTTTGACGTGTTTACATTGGTTTATGTTTGCTTCTTCTGGAGAAAGTCCAAGAAAAGGGCACCCAGGGTGATACGCTCCCTGTGGTAGTTCTCCTGTAGTACTGTAGTGTGACTGTCCTCTGCTGTGCTGCGGCTTATCCCGGGATAGGAACAGCAGAGGGTGGGAGATGAGATGTTCCCTCAAGCAGGCATCCTCTGCTGGCACAGAACCTGGGGTGGTCTTGACCTGCATCCAGAAGTACCTCTCCCACTGGAGGGGAAACAGCTGGTGGAGGGGTCCCATTCCTGGGTTGGGGGGTGGCAGATGACATCAGGAGGAGAGACATGAGCAGCGTTCCGCTGGTGCAGTCAGATGAAGGGATGTCACATAGAGCTTCCTAGACAGCAGGAACCAAACCCAACACGGAGTTAGCCATGGTACAAAAGCACTCCAAAGAAAATTCAGCCACTATTATTTTATTTTGGGCAGCTTTACTTCCTCTCATCAGTCAGTGGGGCCCTATGCTCCTGCCAGGAAACATGCCAGCCATCTGGCAGTTTTTATTTTTATAGTGATCCAACAACTACAAAGCATGCCAGGCTATTTGTACCATCTGCCACATAAATGTCATTTCAGCAAAAGGATGGTGGACACCTGGGGACCCAGAGTTCAAAAATCCTTTTAAAGGGGAACTCGTTGTCTCCCACAGCAAAATAGAGTTTGAGGTTTGAGTGCCCTCTCCCCTGAGTGACCAGTGCAGGACACAACTGTAAAATTTATGGTTCTCAGACCTTTCTCTTAAATTGTCTTTTTTTCCCCTGTTTTTTACCTCTTTCAGTCTTTTCCAGCTGGGAAGCTACAAAAATGCCTGCTCTGAAGTTCACATGTGGATGGGCATTTCCAGCAAACCGATAGCATTGGACAATCTGTGGTAGAAATTGTCTGGGTTTTTAAACACATTTTCTGCGTTTCTGAAGCTGGAAATGGCTTAGTTTTTCATCCTGTTTGCTGATCTTGTTCCATAATTCAGAAGGGAGGATCAATTGATCTAGTTCAAGCTGCTCAGCAATGGACTTGAAAGCAGAGAAGCGTTTAGAAAGGGGAACATATTTAAAAACCTCTGATCTTGCATCTGGAGCTACAGAGAAAACCCATAGCACCTTTAGGGAGCTCAGGGTTTTGAAAAGGCTTGGGGATTTGACTGGGAGGTCCTAGTTATGAAAGGAAAGACATCCCAATTTTCATCTTAGGGGCAATACATGTGTTTTTATTTTATTTTTCATTGTTACAGCTGAGTTTGACAACAAGTTTTGACAAGTGCATCTATTCCTGTTTGTAAAGACTGGTTTGAAAATTTCCTAATATTGTGAAACACTTTAAAAATAGGGGGGGGGAGGGGGAATAGATGTGTAATTTCTAAGTTCAGAGCATTGTTTTCCTAAATCTCCTGTCGTGGTTATTAGACATTGCGCTCAGGAGGCATTAAAATAGCAGTGTGAAATGACAACCTTTTTTCTTACATTTTTGGAGCCAGCTGATGTTAGGATTACACAGTCTAATAGGACAATGAAGTGGAAATAATGTGACATTCTCCGATTTCTGCTGTTTTGTAATTTTATTATAATTACTTTTCTCAGCACGCTTTTCATTGCTGGGAACATAAAAAGAATAATGTCTTAGTCCAGTAATTTTTCTTTTTCTGTTGCATATTTAAAAATTGGATAGGCATTGCAATTTTTTTTGGTCCTGTTTATTACCATTGGCAGTTTATTTAACTGAAGAGATCTCTACAGACAGTTTAGACAGCCCTTACCCATCAGATGAACAAAGATAAATCAGCCTCTGTGTTTATTCTAGCATTGCTTTGTAAACTTCCTTTGCTCTTTCTCACTCTCTTCACTTTCCCCTCCATTTTATTGCAGTGAATGTTGTCCCCATGGAGTAACACATCTCACTGATGGGCTCGCAGTGTGATTGTGCATCATATTTCTTTTGTCCTTACCATGCCCACACTCATCTTTCTTCAAAACTGACGTTGATTTTTAACTCAGAGCCATTGTTTGTTCTTCTGCTATTCCATTCCTACTCCAGTACAGCTCTGCTGATTTTGATGGGAGCAAATAGGAGACTTTCTGGTCCTTAATCCCATAGAATTCCCTGGAAAAAGTTGGACTCATTCTGCAGGGTACTGAACCCCTGAAATTCCCTAGGGTTCCCAAATTTCACTCAGCAGTTGAGAACAAAACAATGACTTTCTACTTTAGAAATCACAAATATTTAAGGGTGTTATGTTTGGGGAGCATGAAGCAGGACTATTTTAATCAGAATAGTTTAAAAGAATACGCAGACTTCCTTTCTATGATGCAAATGAAAGCACTGAGCCACTTGGCAGCTAGGTCTTCTTGCTGACTAAAGGATTTCCCTATGCAGTATAAAAACATTGGGATTCTGCACCTTTATCCATCACTGTTCTCTGTTGAGTATCTGTAGTCATTCTGTACTGCTGAGCTCAGTCTGTCTCCTGCATTGGCTTTTCCATGCCCTTTCTCCCCCAAAGTGTGGTGTAGGGGATGTTCAGGGCTGGGTACCTGGAGATTTTTGGCTGTGGTGCAAGGCACAGCTAGCTGCAGTCCTGAATAGAAATGGATGCTCCTGAATCAAAGCCAAGCCTGGGATAGGGGAGGTAGACATACTAATTTTCATAGGATTTTACTGGGAGTTGGGTATTTAATTATCCTCAACTGCTCTGAAAAATCTCAAAGTCTGGCACAACACTGCTGTTTCTCTGCCTGCAGGAGCCTGCTGGACCCATGCTGGGTTTTATTCTCCTTGTAGCCCTCTCTGGTGGACTTCGTTTTGGCTGTTAATTGGAAAACAGGATGAGTTTGCTCTTGCTGGAACAGAAAGTAGAGAACAGATGTACAAATCTTAGGTGAATGGGCAAAAAGATCTCCTTCAGTTTCATGGAGGATAATCTGTTGTAAATAGCAGCGTTTAACATTCCTTGAGTCCCAGGCAGAAAAACCACACTGCTTTGGGCCACACAAACAGAGATATGAGGGAGAACTTGGAAATCTTTGCTTTCCTGATCCCCAAACTTTATTATAATTTGGTACCATTTCACAACCTGAGTCCTTCCTCCCTGCTATGCTTCCTTCAGGCTTCATTTGAACTAGAACCTTGCTGTGTGCAACTCGTAATGAGCAGATTACCTACTGTTTGATGACATCTTGCCCAGAACTACTTTAAAAGGTGACGTGGGCTTGTAAAAAATACTAATTAATACCTTGGCACAGATATTTGGAAAATTCTAAAGTTTTCCTGCCACAGTGAGGAGTTTTAAATAAGCAGCCACCAGGCTGGGCTGGTGGTAGGAAAACTCTCCTTTAATCCTGAAAAACCCCCTTCGTAGCACTTTATTGCTGATCACTAGGAGTTGTGGAGTTAATAGAGGACAGGAATTCAGAAGCAGTTCTGCTGGAAATGGCTGATAAAGATGATTGTGCTGCAAAGCTTGACTCTCCAAGGTGCCTTTTTTCCCTCTAAACTTGTGGTATCTGATACATTGAGGCTTGATAAAAGAAGTCTGTGATTCAAGTTAGCCTTTTCTTTCTGGGAGTAGTGATTGTGCACTGCCTACAGCCCCACCAAAATCGTTTTTATGGTCTCAGCGAGTAGACTGAGCCTCCTGAACCAAACACAGATGTTAATTTGGAAAAAACATAATGTTATGTACCTAACAAAGTGCTTGGCAAGCTGAAGGAAAACAGATTTGTATTGTTATTTTTATTTAATATATAAATAAAGGCCTCACTGGACTGAAATTGAATTTCAGCAGCCTTTCTGGAGGCAATTAAAACCATTAGCTTCATCAGCCAAGGCCAGCATTTTAATGTCTCTGAAACACTCAGGCTGCCAAAGTTAATTATTCATCCTTTTCTTAATTGGATTCAGATTGTTTTTTAAAGGTGCAGCTTCAATAGGGTTGGCTGAGCCTTAATTTTTCTCCCCCACCTCTCCTCCCTTCCCTCCCCCCCCAAGAAATGTCTCATAAGATGTTGTTTCAAGCCTTTGCAGAAGGGTTTGGTGGTGGATTTTAGCCAGGCAGCTTGGCAGATCTCAGTCAGTTTGATAAGCAGGGTGAAAACCATCCTTCATTGTAAGTAACTGCGTGGTAGGACCACTGCTTTCAGCTGGAAAGGTGACCAAGAGGGACACTGAACTGTGACTTGCTCCTATATTTGGGCTTAGGACAAAATGCAATTGTGTCTTACAGCAGTAAAGAGATAACTGATTTCACAAAATGTATACACTTTATAAACAAAAATATTATATTCTGTGTTCTACTGGAGAGTGATACTCTAAAACACAAATGATGGGCGTGTTGTTGTCCTTAGACTGCAGGGCTCCTTTTCTTAAGGCTGTAAATTTTTTGTTGTTGCTCAAGAACGTGTCTTTTTGGGAAGAAAAAAGCAAGGAGATTTCAAAAGCAGTTTAGATGATGAAATTACTGCTTTTGGTGGCTCAATTGTGAGGTTATAATTTGTTATACAGACAAACTCTTTGAGGATCAGCTACGACAAGCCTTGGTTTAAGTATCTGCACTCAGCCCTTTGTTCTGCCTCCAAAGGCAGACATAGAGGGATATTCTGCACTATGTAAAGAAGAAGGGCCAGGAAAGCACATGTCACACAGAAGAAGGGGACACCTGGAAGGGGATGCTGGGCAGAGGGAGCCCAGTGCTGCCCAGACAGATGTTCTGATCTGACTCATTGCTGGTTTGCGTTCCCGTAGCCCATTTAGCTTTTTGATGGGTTGTTGTGCTGTGTGGTTTGTACAGTTGCTCATTAATGTTACATAAATAAGTTGGGTTTCTGTTCTAGATAAAACAGATCAAACAAATTTTCTTTCAGGCTCAACTGACCTTTTCCAGATACTCCAGAGATGAAAAGTTTCATCCCAGTGTAATAATAAATTTCATCTTCCTGTGCAGTTATTTTTAAACAGGAGAGTTAGATGTCACTCATTTTCTTGTTATTAACAACATAATGAAGGAAAAAGAAATATTTGGAGTCTGAACTGGTGTATTTCCAGGATCATTTCTCTGACCATTCGGTTGCCTGTGAATTTCCAAAATAAAAAGGTTGAGCAGTGCTTTTGTGAGGGAGAACAAGGGGAAGACAATAGACTATAATACTGCAGATGGGTGTAACTACTGAAACCATCAGATCTCTGTCCATGCCTTTAGTGATACTTGCAAGGTAAAGGGTGATGCAGCCTGAATTAAAAAAGCAGGAGTTACATACGGAGTATGAATTTTTGATTTGAGTGTTTGTCAGAGCTGAAACTGAGAAACATCTGTCTCTTTGTGGTCACAATTGCTAACACTCATGACTCCATGAGCTTGTTTTCTAGCTTTCCAGCTTGCTGCAGAGTAAGAGAATGACCTTATAAACTCAAAGAAGCAAAACCCTTTAGAAGAAAAGAATAATTTAATGTAGATTGGGACAAGAGTGAGAATCGGGCTCATGGGACTACTTCACAGATTGCTCAATGTTTTATTTGGTACTTTAAAATGCTGTTTTCTTTAGTAATAGCATTACAGCCTGATTAGCATTTTTTGTGCTGGCTACAAGATCATCCCAAATTACTGTCTTATATTCCATGTCATGCACGAAGCCTGACAAATTTCAGAAAGACTGGCTGAGGTAAGATGCGATCAGCTCCCATCAGGGCATTGGAATTATGTAGGGAATTGGTTCTTAATCGATGATGCACAGTGCTTTGACAATCCAGGTGATTCTAAACAACAGCATGTGTGTGTTATCCCTTCCACCATGAGCATAGACACACATCACAGCTGGCTTGTGAGAAGTTAGTACAGACCTGATATTTAAAATACAGGTTCTCTTCTCTCCTACAGTGTATACCTGTCTGGAAATGAGGGTCCACACCCTGGAAATCACTCCAGAGCTTCTTTCCATGCTGTGTCCTTCCCTCCATGATTCATATCACCCACAAAAAGGAGCTGGTTTCACTGCCTGGAGCCACTGTGAGCAAGGCCTGCTCCCCTGCACACCTCCAGGCCAACACTTCAGTTTGGAAGGAGCTATCACAGGGCTCCACCTTTTCCTTAATAAACAAAAAAACCTTCAGAGCTACCTACGGGTCTTCTGTCACACTAGGCAAGATGAGACTGTGAACTGCAGTGGTGCTGCTTTTGGAGTAGTTGTTACCAGACTGATGTGGATACTGATTGTCACTCAAAGCATCATTGCATTCTGGTTGTGTTTACCAGAGGAAGAGCAATTTCCAGTTCATAGATGTGGAGACCCAAGTAGGTTAATTTAGGTTTGAATAAATCTTTTACGATTTTATTGAGAAGATTTTTTTTTTTTCCTTTTTTGTTTCTAAGTAATACAGGCTCCTCTTGGGGGGAACTCGAATCATGTCTTGCCATGTCCTGCAAGGGTTTCTGGAGGAAGGCTGGGCTAAAACCATGAGAAAGACTTTCTTAGGGCCATGTTATCTCTGCTAGAAATCAGTTGGGAAAAGATGTCTGTGTGATCGTTACCTTTTCTCCGATGTATTATTGAAAAAACCAAAGGCTTTGATTTTTGCCCATTTCCACTAGATGGATCCCCTGTACCTTCTGTGCTCGTGTGTGACACTAAGGCATTACCTTTGCTTCCAGACCTTGCCTGCCTCTGCCAATGCAAACACTGTGATAGGCTGTAGCTCTAAATGAGCGCTGAGCGGCTTTGACCTCTGTAGGGAGCGTTTTCTGGCTGCAGGTGTTGGGAGCGTATGGAGTGAAAAGCAAGCCTTGAACTGCTGAGAAATACTGATTTCAGAGCGACTCAAAGCTGGAAAAGCTTCCTCTGCTCCCCTCCTCTCTCTGTGGAGCTACAAGCCGCCTCTAGCTAGAGGAAGGGACGTGTATTGGAGCAATCAGGAAATAAGGTCCATGCAGTTTGGACATGAATATCCCTGATGAGGAAATAACTTCTAAACTGCTGAATTCACCACACAAGTTATTCCTGTTTCAGGAATAATCTGTGAAGAAAGGCTATACATGGCTTCTCTGGCAGATGAGGGATGATAGGAGCTCTTTTGCAGAAATTCTATGGACCTTTTAAGCTGGTCCAGCACATGGAACCCTTTTGTTTCTGTAATTGATGCTATTGAAATCAGGGAAAAGAAACATGTCTTTGGCTGAAAGAGAAAAAAAGAATTAATACTAAAGAGCTGCATCATATTTCCTAAGACCTGTAACACCATAGCAACAGTTGTCTTTCAGTGCTGCTGCACCACTTCGTAGTCCTCAGATTGCTGAGCGAGCTACAGTCCTTGCTGCTGCAAAGCTTATTGCATGTGAGCTGATGCTGTTGGCAGATAATTACAAGAAAAAACACATTGGTTTTGTCTGTATTGAAAATCCTAACCACATGGCATGTTATTTCTCTTCTTTAAAAGGAATTTTAATGGGAAGTTTATTGGTAGAACTGGTTGGGTTTGATAATCTGTGATGAAATACTTTGTTTGGGGAGAATGTTTATTGTGTGTGTGTGTAAAATAATAGAAAACCCCAAACTGTGAGAGAGGATTATTTTTTATTAGATAGAGTTACTGTGGAAAAAAATTGGAAAATATATTGTTCCTTTCAGTATTTTTTCAGAATAAATAAATATTTTAAATGAGGTTTCAGCTAGGAATTAAATTTATAGTGAAAAGGTTTGAAATAAAAGCAGTATTTCAACCATCAAAATTCAATCTTTTTGATCAACCACAATTTTTTCCTGCCTTCCCCCCCAAAAAAAAATGTTCAGTTTATGAAAATGTCACCTCCATCTCAAGTCAAGGCAGGAAAAATGTTTGAAAATTCTTCAGAGATGAGAAAACTTTCTCCTGTCTAGCTCTGTTCTCCTGATTATATATTAACACTGTCTGGCTCCCTCTGTGGGGTGTGGCTTTTTTGTCATTCTTTATGAGAACTTGCATGGAAAATTAAAGCACATTTTCTGATTAATTTAGGATGAACGATCACAACCCACTGTCCCTCCCCATTGGAGCTCTCCAGGCTTTAACATAGATCCTAGTGACAGGCCCTATGGAGTTACAGATTAAATGGTCGTGAAAATTGAATTACTTCTACCGAAGGTGCCTGTAGGTGAACACAGAAGCTGAGACAACAGGCTTTTCCCTCTGACTGCTCATGCTGGGTCTTTTCTGTGGTTTCCATTCTGTAAATGTCAGCCTGGCTCCTTCAACAGGCACTGAAAACATGATACATTAAACAAAACAAGTGGGCTATAAATGGCCCGTGATTTATGGGTTATCTTGGTCTGTCAGTTCTCACTGTTGTGAAGCACTCTTGGTATTTGCACTGTGATGTAAATTATGGCAGCGTGAGAGCGTCAGGGAAGTGCCCTGCGAGCTGGGAAAGATCCCACTGCTGACAGTGTTTGTGCAGCCCAATACACTGCCCTACTCCCAGGCTTCACAGTGTCACAGCAGCAGAGAAACAAACTTATTCTGAGGAAATACTGACTTAGGAAATAAAGGAGGGAAGAGAAATGCCACGGGCATGTGGATGCTCTGGCTGTGTGACAGTCTGGAGTTGGTTCTTCGCTTCCCATGTTGGAAACAGCAGCGAATGATGGAGGGTTAGGTGGATGGAGGAGGGAATGCTGTGTGCAGGGGGGCTGCCCTGCGGTTCTGTAGTGTCATATATCAATTAATAGTTTTTATTTCTTTTTTTTTCCTTTGTGTACAGCTAACAAGAGAACACCAGGTGGCCCTCTCCTCCATCACTTACATTGGCTGTGCTCTGTCCATCTTCTGCCTGACGATCACGCTGGTCACGTTTGCTATATTGTCGTGAGTAATTTTCACTTAATACCCGCCGAGCAGCTATCATGCAGAAAGCCAAGCAGTGGCATTTCAGGCCACTGGTTAGGCTCCCTTCAGGTGCTCAGGATAAAACAAAGGCTATTAATTCTACAACCTGCCTTAATTAGATTCTGCACATGTATTTGTAACAGTTGGTTGGCTATTTCTAAATTACTTTCATTTCTTGGAATGGGGTGGTCTTTGCATAGCAAGCGATTTCCATCCAGTGAGGGGTTTTTGGGTGCAAAGAGGCTGTAGGAGTGCTTGGTCTGAAGCTCAAGGCAAGTATAACATGAGTGAAGACTGCAGGATCACCCCCTCTCCCTCCTCTTGGGATACATCTTTGGATTGTTTGGAGTGTGCAATCAATACTTCTTTTTGCTTTTCAACGACCTTACCTGTAAGCCAGTCTGTTTATGAAGGTATAGTAAGAAAGGCAAGCTCAGCCAATATTAGCTGCTTCACTTTTGTTTCATACAGCTTGTATATGGTTGCAGCATATAACTCACTTTGATAGTCAGGTATCTCGCTGGGAAGGTTTCTACCATGGGATACTCCAGGGTTTATGCCTGTCTGTAATAACCCAGTCATGGCAACTGAGTCTGAGGCCCAGCTAGACTTGCTACTAATGTTACTGAAAAAGCTTTCATAGAGAAAACCTGAGAAAGGGTGAAGTTACTCATCCAAGGTTGTGGAGCAGATTGGGAGCATATCAAGGAATGGGCTTCTTGTTTCCTTTCACACACTAACCCATGTTCTTCCTACTCCAGAGTTCAGGCTTTTTTTCTGTGCCTCAGCATGCCTTTTGGACATCCTTTTAAGAGGCTGGTTTCTAGGAAAAAGGACTTGCTGAAACCCAGTAAACCCATTTCAGTGTGTGTTTGTTCCAAACCCCATATTATTTCCAAGTGTCAAGATCTGTGTTGGTCATACTTGGATTAAGTGTGTAATACATGGCAATATCCACTCTAAATAACTCCAGCGTCTGCCTATCTGGCATCACGCTGTTGACATGCTTAGGCTAAGGGGAGTGATCTGCTCTGGTTTCATCTGAGAGCAACACTGGATGTAAGCGGTTAGGAAGGACAAAACAGGATCATTCAAACTGCCAAATAAAAATAATTTGATTAGGTTTTCAGTGGAGAGCAGGGCCTCATTAAATAGCTGAAGTGAAATTTTGCAATGTGGTGTTAGATGACCATGAAGTAAGTGGAGAGGAATCTGGCAAGTTCTTTGCTACTCCACGTACTGGCAATGACGGCCGCTTCCCAGGAGGGCAGTCCTGATTGCCTTCTGGCTAATGGTGTTCCAGGCTACAGCTACATGAAGTTCTTTATTAGAAAGTCATTGGCACCAGGCAACCCAACCTGTCTCTTTGTATTACTTTTAGGACATCAATACCTCTTCTTGTCTGTCCCTTCACTGCCTTCTAACAGAGCAGTGCTGGAAGAGCAGAGCTGACAGTAAGCCATCGTCTGCACTGCCCCCTCTGGGTCACCCTGGTGCAGGGGGCATGCTCAAAGTGTCACCAGCGGTGGCAAAAGCCATCACCATGCAGTGTAATACAACAAAAAGATGGGAGTGTGTGCTGTTGTGTTGAAGAAGCACTGCCACTCACATGGCCAAATGGCCCTGACATGGTTAAAGGTGATGGTGGGGATGGCAGGCAGTATGGAATTTTTTTAAAAGAGGGGAATAAAAATATGTTAAAGGCCTGAAATGTTCAGATAAGTGTTTGTGTTTGGTTTCTACTTCCTTTTTTCTGGAAGAGAACAGACACACAAGGTCAGAAGACTCTCAGAATAGCACTTGTCATATTTCCAGCTGGTTTTGCAAAGCCAGAAGACATAGGTTCAAATGATGTTGTAATCAGGGGCAGGTCTCTGTCAAGACAGGCACTGCCCATACGCATAAGCAGTTAGATTCATGTGCTCAAAAGCGACTATTACTGCAGTAAAAACTGGAACCAACATTCTTCAATGTTCCCTCATTTCTGATACAAGCAAATACCAACAAAAGCAAGCTATGCTGTGGCAGTGTGGGCTAGATGGTGCAAGGCGCAGTGTGCTCCCTGAGAGGTGCAGATCTGACTTCCTTGACAGCACAGTACCATTCAGGATCAAGCCCTTTTTTAATAGTCTACCATAAGTCATCAGCAGAACCGGTTAATGTGCCAATCAGTTTTCCTGCTGCCTTCAGGATGGCAGTCAAAAAGAAACCAGTTAGGTACCACTCCATCCTGGTGGAAGGAGCGCTCAAAAGACATCGCAGTAACTCCGCCAAAATGAATGATCAAAAGCCAATCAAATGCTTGCTGATAAATCATAAATACATTTGGGCTTCTGTTCTATTCACGTGTCTGTCTATCCTCTGCCAGGTCTGTCAGCACCATCCGCAACCAGCGCTATCATATCCATGCCAATCTGTCCTTTGCTGTCCTGGTGGCTCAGATCCTGCTTCTCACTAGCTTTCAGTTCAGCCCTGGAACGGTAAGTGCTAGAAAAAGTGATTGTGTTTTTTTGTGAGGCACCTCCGTGGAATTAATGCCACGTGCCACATGCAAGAAAGTGTTAAAAATATATCTCACATGTAAGACACTTTCTTGCATGTGAGTTCTCCTATTGTTAACATGCCTTAGCCAAAAATGACATCCTACAACACTGGATATAGTTTTCTGTGCATCCAAATCGTGTCATAGTGTCCAAACATGATTGGATGTTTGCAAAACTGAGAGAGGTATGCACCCATCACATGTAAAATCCTGTAATGGGTAACATTTCCCTTGTGTGTTCAAGTGCAATGTCTGCTTTCTGCCTGACATGGCTTATGCTTCTTCCCATAAATTCTCTGTATTGAAAACTGTAGGGGTTCTGTAGTGGAGAAAATGGTGTGCTTTTTGTGTTCATTTCAGTTTCATATTGGCCTTTTGGGGTATTTTTTGTTTGTTTTTGTTTCAATCACCTATTCTCTGCTATGGTACAGTTTGCCCTTTTTCTTCCACATTAAAAAGTCATCTTATTCTGTTGGAAAGTTAACGAGCTTCTTGATGGAGGGGTGGCAATTTCTTCTGGAGATCAAAGCAGAAGGTCTTTAATTTTTTGCTCATACAGTTTAGTTTATGTGGTACGACATGCTGGTTTCCTGAACAGCAGATTTATTAATCATGATCTCTACTCTGGAAATTTAGATGATTTTTAAGTATCAATGTTTATTTGACCTGAGTAATCATCAATGAGAAAAGTATAGCAACTGTTGCTTAATTAGCCAGAGCTAGCAGAAAGCATTATTTCTATGTATCGCTGTTAAATCAGAGATGCTTAATGTCTTAAAACATGTATAAACTTCTCTTCTAAGGCAACAGCTTAAGCAAATGACAAATATCTTCACATTCCTTATGTAGTACTGAAGCCCTGTGCATGTATAGGCATTTTCTGCCTGATCACATGGATCAGAGCTTGAAATTACAGATTGATTCTATGGATCTGCTACCACAAGGTGGGAATTCCTTGTGTGGAGCACCAGGATCTAAACCATTGAAACTGGCATCTCAAACAGCTGGGGTAGATTAAGACGAATATGC
Source organism: Zapornia atra (assembly GCA_013400835.1). Classification (NCBI taxonomy): domain Eukaryota; kingdom Metazoa; phylum Chordata; class Aves; order Gruiformes; family Rallidae; genus Zapornia; species Zapornia atra. The sequence goes on along the minus strand of VZTU01014319.1, from coordinate 152,360 downwards.
CAAGTTAACAATATTATATACCAGTGAAACCAATTTGTTTCCACTGTCGTGTTTAAAAAATGCTATTTAAAGCAACATACAGTCTGTGGATGGAAAGTCTCACCTGCAAAAAGCAGAAACAAAATCTGATTTTAAAATAATCTTCCGGTGTGCTCTGTTTTTCTAATGGGCAAAACTTGGCTACTTTGGTGGCCAGCTGTTGCTTGATACTACTTTTGACAAGCAGTAAGCAGTTTCTATTAATCTTTTATTCTTTCTATTCTTGGTACAAGTAAATCAGAGGTGTGCTCACTCTTTGTTGTGCTAATACAACAACTACTTAAATTTTTATTCAACTCAAATGGGATCCCTTGAACGTCTGTTAATTTTATAAATAGCAATCACGTCTGGTTTTACACAGGCTGTTATTACCTGGGGATCTAAAAGCATTTTCTTAAAGTAAGTTCATACTCTTTTGCTGTTTAACATTCAAGTAGGTCCTGAATGAGTTAGGTAATGTGCAGAGGAGAAAAAGGTAGGGAAGGGTTTAGAAGGAAAATGAAATGGAGATATACTGTAAAGATCTTAAAGCTGAAAAGCATGATGTACACACTGTCTGCTACACTTGTACTTTTATTGTTTTAGTGTCTTGGGATCGTGGGTGTTGTGATTCATCTTTTTATTCTCCTCATGTCCTTACCTCCTGCATGCTCCCTTCTCACTACCTTTGACATCAGTTTTAATACCTTTAATTACTGCTTTAATTGGACTGCTAAAAGGTAGTTTACAAGAAGAGGAGGCAGTGTTTACTAGAAGGTGTAAAATTCTTAATCTTCTTCTGGTGTATCTAATGCTAAGCAGTCTGTAAGGGCCCTTGTTTGAGAGGCCAAGTGGTGCTGGTTTGCTTGTACTGGGTGCAGTGCAGTAGGGAATGCAGCATGGAAACCAGTCCTGAGCTGCATCAACTTCTGGCACAAGTGCCTTTAGACTCCATCTTTTCCCATCTCTGTCTCTAGGGATATCTAGGTTTTGATTCCAGGTATAGCATACAGTAATGTTATAATTTCAGCTGTGTCATTTAATAATTTACAATTTACAATTTTCCTTCTGTAGTGTAGGAATAATTTTTAACCACAAGACTCCATTCCCATGAATAGGACTTGGATCTTTCTAATGCATCCAAGAACATATTTTTTTATGTTTCATTTTTAAAAAGATGGTACCTAACATCAGTAGTGCTAAAACAGCAGTGCTAAATGATCATGGCATACTCCAGGAAGGCAACTCTTCCTTAAATCAGGCTATCTTCTGGAGAAAACAAGTTTCTTTGAACAGTGTTTTCTCTCTGTACTGCCAAGTCCCTACGATACCTCTGCTATCCACATGCCAATCTAATGACCTCCCTTAGACTTTCAGCTATAGATGAAACTGTTTCTTTAGAGGAGGTTTGCTGTCTTTGACTCTGCTATAGACTAGAGAGCACCATTTTTTCAACAGAATCCCAAACAGCAGTGTGCATTTTACAATAATTACACATCAGCATTTCTTTAGGCTACTAAAGCCTTCTAAAGACCTGAGCGTGGTTGTGGGAGACAGCGTAGTACACACAGCATTGCTTAAAACACTTCCAAATAGAGAGATGAAAGTAGCTTCTTTTGTTTATGATATATGTATACCTGCAGAAATTCCAGACTGTATATCAAAGCAGCATATAGGCTGCAGGGAAGGACATTTTCAGAGGGGTTTTATATAATGCAGTAAGATTGCCACTTAAATTGAAAACACTATTATAAGTTGAATTTAGAAAATGTATGCAATTCTACCTATCTGGTTTAAGACTGTCCTCAGTCAACAAATGACTCTTATTTTCTGAGAGGTGTTTCCAAGACTCTGCTTTACTTTCACAGCAACTATAACATGATAGGCCTAGCTACTGCCTGGGCTGATTTTTCTATTTCCACACTCACAAGTAGTCAACTCTTGAGAGTACTGGTAATGAGATCTGTCGTTCTACAGGTATTCTACCAAAAGTAGTATGCATCTTATGATACAGCAAGGGACAGCTGCTCGGTTTGATCTGTAAAGTCCCAGCTTTTCCATCCCTTTTTCCAGAAGGCAATTCTGTCATTTAAGAGTACCTTCCAAGCAATGATTAAGGCACAAATACAGAATGAGTAACAATTTTGCTGTGGATTTTATGTAAAAATCTGTAACTTGGTATTATACAAAATTATATACAGACCAGCCTCCTGCTACTTTGCTGCATTGTATTTTTCTGCAGTTTTTTGATTCATATTGTTTGGTTACTCAAAAATTGGAAAGTATCCATTTGACAGAAGGAGCTTGTAAGTCAGATTTCTCTTGCATTAATCTTCTGGTAGAAATCAAAAGCATTAAAAAGGATTTCATATCCTTATGATAAAATTAACTGGAAAGGTTTTTACAGTTTTTGTCAATAACAAATCTGGTTTAGTTATATGTCACTGAACAATGTGACATACTAAAACACTCCCAGATTGCACTTACATGAATTAAAACCAAAGTTATTGCTTTTTAATACATATGGTCACGGTGGATTTGCATTATTAGAATGTCCTTGCACTAGCACAGAACCAGCTGAGTACAAATGGGAGGGTAAGGAAAAGCTTCATTTTCATTGTGCCATCAAGTCCCAATATTTTATTTTTCATTAGTGTACAAAACCCCAAAATATCAATGAAGAGAAATAAATGTCTGCACAGGGCAGCTAAGCTAAGGCAGCAAAGGGAACTAACAATTAACACCTGAAGACACTGGGGCAACAAACTGGTTCCTGCTAATAATGGATAACTTACTGTCACTTGTCCAGGTGAGGAAGGGAAACCTTGAGGGTGAGGAAGGGAAACCTTGAGGAAACACAAAAAAGCCTGTCCATTTACAGGGATTGCATGCAATCAACCCCTCTGAATTTCTGTAGGTGTTACAGAAAGGTCGTTACAGCTACAGAGCAGAATGACCATCATCACAAGATGTAGCTGGGACTTGTTCCAAGAGCGTGTTTAAAACGTGCCTTAACTGAACGCAAACCAAACAAGGTTATCCTGTGGTAAGATCATTGGCAGCCACATCTGTTTAATTACTGTGTGATGAGCGAAACCACTTGTGGTGAGACATCCTCAAAAAGCAATTAGTGGGGAAAGGAGAGTGTGCTGTGCAGATACGTGAGGAGTGGGGAAGGAGAAAGGATTAGGTTTTCCTGTTTTCATAAGGTGGGTTGATCAGAGGTTTAGAGAAAAATGTAAAAATCTCTTTGAGGAGAAACTTAAGAAAGAGCCAGGTATTAAGCCCTGACTGCATTTCTTGTAGCCTGCAGTGGGCTATAAGCACTGAGGTGGGTGGAAAGAGGACTCAAGAGGATGTTTTTACTTCTTGCTGCAGTGCCTTATTCACGGCATTCCTCTCCTTTGGGGCAGCATTTGTTTCACTTCAAAACATGTCATAGCTTAAATTGAAACAGTTAGTCCAGTTTGCATCAGGTGGGCTGATGGTAATTTTTCTATTTCTGCTATTTCCAGAACCTTGATAGCACATAGTGAATTAAGAACTATCAAGGCAGATTCAAACTGCCTGTAAACTGCCTACAGAAAAGACTTTCTCTTAATCACTAGATGTATTCTTGTTAAATACCACTTCAAATGTAGCTGAGTGCATACTTCAGGCTATGAAAAATTGAGAATTCCAACAGGCAGATAAACTTGATGCCTACCACAGAATAATTAGGACTCAAGGTTTTGAAATCTCTGTATCAGTATTGCTGATGGAGAAGCATGTGGGACTTTTACAGAATTTCTAACCTAGACAGACAGACACATAAATACAATGTGATTTAATTTATCTATCATCCTATTTTTAATATGAAGAACAGCAAAGTAGGAAAGCCACAGGCAAAGTACAGCTAAAATGCAGGTTCAACATGGCACCTTATTTTAAACTTCCCATGTTTCACTTGAGCTTAACTGATCTGCTGACTTTCTACCAGCTCTTCACAGAAAATGAGGCATAAACTATGTTGGTTTTTCTCCCATGGCAGAACAGGGAGCAGGATACAGGACAATGCCTGTACTCCCACTTCTTTGACTCTCCTATATTTAACCCAGGCTCAGCAACAGGATGCCGACCCCTCGCTTTTGAATTCTTAAGGATTTTGTAGACTTTAGTAAGAATACTGCCCCTGCTATTATAAATAAATAATCAGCTTGGATTTATACATAACATTTGGCAATGCCTTTTGTTAAAAGGTAAGAGGACTTCTTACTCTGAAGCTATCTGAAAACACTGTAGAACAATGAAATTCTCTGGTGCTTTGCTTTTAAGACTGTTTAACTCCAGTGATTCAGCATTTCATGTGTAAATGTATACAGAAATAATAATAAAAAACCAAGAAAACCAATGTGACTGCATGACAAAGTAGTAACATATTGATTTTTGTTCATAATTTAGGTGCCTTGCAAAATTTTGGCCATTCTCCTTCATTTTTTCTTCCTGAGTGCTTTTGCATGGATGCTGGTGGAAGGATTTCATCTCTACAGTATGGTGATCAAAGTATTTGGGTCAGAAGAGAGCAAGCACTTATATTATTATGGAATCGGATGGGGTAAGCATTTAGTAGCTGCTGGCTTTAAGTCTCCTCACTGTAGGACAAGATTATATTCAGAAGCATATGTAAAATTGTCAGCTTATGATCTTAGTTTGCCTTATTGAGAGTGTGTCTGGTGGATAAGAAACTGCACAATTTCTCTAACTGTAATCAGACTTTACCCTAAAGTAACTCCACTGCAGTGAATTCCATGACCTCCCTAGGCCAGATCAAATCCTTAATTACAGAAATAATAACAGAAGTGTGGGAAGGAGGTCTTACTGCACCCCTGTGTTACTAATTTTCTCCTAACACATAACACTGGCTTATTCTACCTGTGTTCTGCAATCTATGCTTAAAAGCTTGGCACAGTAGCACTGGAGTATCACAAAGCTTCCTCAGTTGGTGTTTTGAAATCCTTAGATGGAAAAGGCTGCACAGAACCTCAGTATTACTATTAAGGATAAAAAAGTGTGAGTACTGAGGAAATGAAACTGAGTGAGTTGTTTCAGGCTCCTCACAGCAGTTGAAAGCTAGCTTGCTTTCATGGTCCTGGAGGTACAGCAAGGATGCTTGACAAGCCTCTACGTTTAAAGGAGAAGATCTCAGACATTGAGTCAAAAGGAGAGGTGTAAAAAGATAGCAAAGGAATATCTTTATAATTATAGTTCATTTCAAAATATGTTAAAACATGGATTGTCTTCCCCCCTCCCCCAATTGATTTGGAATCTGAGTGAAAGCTAATTATATCAATAATAAAAGACCTGCTGTAGTCATAATTGGAATATTTAATACCATGCAGATCTGGGTGATATCACAGAATGGCAGGGGTTGGAAGGGACCTCTGGAGATAATCTAGTCCAGCCCTAATAATGCTGTTCACTTTTATTTATATATATAAAAATTTCAACAGAGGCCTAGTTGTCTTTTTTTTTTTAGCATATCTTTTTTATTCTGTGCATCATTCCTCTTTTGTTTTAACATTTGATACCATCCTCTGATGAACACCACATCTGCTAGATTGAGTTTTTGGTTAGTTAGAAATTCTTTTTCTTTGTGGTCATTGTTTCCTCTCTGACAGGTTCAAGAGTATCACATACATGTGTCCTTATCCTGGTTTCTTTAAGATAGTTTTTGGGGTTGTTTTTCTGTTAAGTAATGGCCAACTTGCAAGCCAATAGCATGCACCTTATGGCTTTGGTTGCTAAAAATATTTCAAAGCTGTTCTGCGGAGTTTTTGGCAGAGTCCTGTCAAAATTCATGTTTTTCTCCTGAAATCACTGCTCCCTATAGGCTAAAAAGAGGACTTAAAGGTTTTCATGTGCACAGACCCCAAAGTAAGAGAACCTGGACAAGCTGAGTGTTGAAAACTCTGGAAATTTGTAGATTCTTCTAAGTTCAGTGCTAAACATAGAGAAACCTGCTGATGTTAGAGAAAAACCTTGGGGATTTATTAAATCCAGAGCTCATGGAATACAAATCTAAGTGGATCAAACCAAAAAAAATGTTCTCATAAACCCTTGAGAACTCTTTCTCCTTCAGAAACATTATGTAAAAAGCCATAACAGTTAATAAAATAATAAGAACTGGCATTTAACTCACTGGGGTATTTGCTTATAGCAGATGCTTTGATTAACTTAATTTACAATCAATCATTAATTATCTTATGAACATAAATTAATGATTTATATATGCCACGATGCACCTTTACCCTTTTTTCCCCCTGGCATTTTCTGTAAGGTTTATTTATTGTAAATTGGCAGCAATCTACAAAGTGATTTAGAAGACAAAAGGATAAACATGGTATCTGACTGCAATATGACTAGCACTAAATGTTGCATTTTGCCTCATTTTATTGCAATATGATTGCTACCATTCAATTAGTTGTAATTAACACAATGAGTACATAGCCTGTTGGTACATAACCCAATAGGTTGTCAAATGTAGTTACTAAAAAGTCTCTAAAAAGTGGTACTTTTAGTTATGCTTGGGATGGCAATCCCTTAGGCCCACCAGTGGGTATTTGTCACCAAATTAGATGTACAATTAAATTACAGAAGGCACCAGCAGTAGAAGGTTCTGTGTCAGTTCTTGTAGCGGTGCTGCTCTTGGTGATGATTGTGTAAGAAACCTTGTGGCAAGCTCTGCTGCTTAAATATAGCAAAGGTACTGTTGGAAGCAGATAGCAGAAGACATTGTTCATATAACAGTACTACATTTCTCTGTGTAAACCTCTCAAAAGCTCTTTTTTGACAAATATTTCAATTTTGGAAAGGGTGTTCTAGTTGTTATTTCTATAGTGACTTGGGGAAAAAAAAAGTAGCTTTTCTGAAACCCAGCAAATCCACCACGTTGCTGGGAAAGAAGGTTCTATTGCTTTATTTTATCCTTATAGCTCCAAGTATTTACATATGAATGCAATGTTGAATTTCCTTAATCATATCTAACATCCCGTCATTGCTGTGAGTGTGTCCAAACATCCCAGAACTAATTTAACTAGGCAACTGCATTCCAAATTGTTTTGATAAGTATCAGGGCAACCTTCATTCAGACAGCAGCAACTCGCAGTCTGGTATGGAACTCCAGCGTTCATTCAGTTGGTAATAGCTGGTGCTGAATAACGATGTTTTTAGAGATAAAATCCACAGTGCAGTGTTCACTTCTTAAATGCTTAAAAGGACACAGAGGCTTGTCAGTTCCCAACTTTGTTTTGTTAGAGTATTGGCTCTGAATACCAACAGAAATGTTTAATTAGAGATCAAGCATCAGGACTGCCTTCAGCAGCAGTACGTGTTCCTGTTCTGTGGGGTAGAGTTTGGGCTGTTCCTTTAGGGACTTGATGAAACTATGATAGAGAGAAGTTCTATTTATTCCATTAAACTCACACATCTAAGTAGAAGTCTTGCAAGGCTGGGGAAAGAGGCTGAAAAGGTTTTGCCCTGAAATTATTCTTTTGGCTCTTAAAAAGAGGACAAGTTTCCATTGAATGCAGCTGTCAAAAGGAAGCTGAGCATTCTTGCGACATCCTGAGATCATAATAGATATACATTTTCCAGTGTCTCATAAAAATGGCCATTTTTGGCTTAGCTAATTAGTATAGTGACCAAAGATGGTAGACAGAAGTTGAAGACAAGGATGTCACATCTCATGGTAGTCAAAACAGATAGGTAGTTCATTTCTTTGTTCTTTGCTTTCAATAGATTGTGGATGCATTTGAGTTTTGCAAACTCATAGTTTCCAGACAAATGACAAACCCCAGTCCTGAATTTAAAAACCCAGGCTCATTATTCTTAGTTTGGCCAAAAAACTCTGTTAGGTACATGTGTCAAAGTTTACAAAGTCTATTGATGTAGTTTAGCCCAGCCAGTAACTGAGCACCACACAGCCACTTACTCACCCCTTTCACCCCAAAGGGGTGGAGAGGAGAATGGAGAAAAAGCTTGAGGAATTAGTTTAATAGGCTAACAAAGGAAGGAAAAAAATATGAGATATATATATACACAATGTTTGCCACCCACAGAAATAAAAAACAATCTGATGCCCAGTCTGTTTCCAAGCAACGATCCGAGCTCACTTCCTCACTTCTATCTGGAGCATGAGGTGCTGAGGTTCATGGCAGGGAATATCCCTTTGGCCTGGCTGGGCCAGTCCTCGTGGCTGTGCTCTCCCAGCTTCTGTACCTTGCAGGGTTTGGGAAAGTGGGAAGACCTTGACTTTATGTAGACACCAGACCTACCTAGCAACAACTGAAACCACCAGTGTGTGACTAACATTCTCAAACTAAATCCAAAAAACAGTGTTATACCATCTACTAGGAAGAAAATTAACCAGGACATCTGTCTGTACGAATGACAATTTGAAACTTGAGGCAATGATGGAGATGGGGACAAGGGACTCTACACTGAGTATCAATGATCTTCTAACATCTATTGAGATTTCTGAGAGATGTTGCTCCTCTAAAATGAATTCAACAGTAATCAGAGACAGGATACCAAATGTGCAGAGTTGATTGAAGTTCCTGTGTATTATCCTTAGTCCCAAGGGTTCTAAAATTGCCTCAAAGACTGCAGTTGCCAGGAATTCAAAAGAAGAACAATTTAAGGAAGGTGATAATATCCTACCTGTAAAACTACCTTGAGATTGATTGGGGGAAAAAAAAATAAAATTACTTTGTTGCCTTGGTGATTCAGTCTAACACACACATATTGTAGCAAAACTTTTCCCACCCACCCCTTTGTAGGATGCTGATGACAAGAGTTTTGATACTGGAGATTTTGCTGTGGCACTTTGGCCTTAACATGTTTTCCCTATTTCAGACAATTTCTTTTCTTTTAGAGGCCACCTTAGAATGAAGATTTTGTTCTGAGCTGTCAAAAGACTTAAATTTCCTTATTTGCTGCTGTTTGATGCAGTCCCAGACTTCTGCACAGATACCGTGTAAGGCAGCAGAGGAAAAAAGAAAATAATAGAAAATTAACTTCTACAAAACAAATGAGGGAATATACTTTCCCCCAACAAGCAAAGTAGATCTTTTCAATATTGGAAGGAAATATACTTTCACTTGTGTCTAATGCTTCATCTTTCTCAATAAATGACACATTTGGCCTTTTAGAATGAATGTCCTAAATTTGCTTTGAATTTTCTGCCACAGAGTTTCTGTAGCCTGCCTGTTCTTCTGCTATGTATAGAAGAAGCTTTCAAAACACAGCATGCAGATTTACAGGCATTTTCCATTTTATTTATCATTAGTGCCTCCAAAACATAAAGTGAATGGATTAGGGGTGAAGTTTAACACTGAAGAGGGGGGGGGCCTAGCTGACATTCATTTCAGACTTCACCCTAGTGACTGTATTTGGTCTGAATTCAGGGAGAGTCTTGTCTGAGCAAGGATTGTGTTATTTGCCTTCCTGTGCTCTGCAGACTATATTTTGATGCTGAGTTTGAGGGGTGGGGGGGAGCTTTAAATTAGCCAGCTTGGAGACCCAGAGGACTCAAACTGCAGCAGCACACAACTCCATGTGGGTTGATTTACCCCATTTGGATGTGATGCTCTATTGCTCCAGGTCTACAGAGGCACAGATGACACCAGTGCCATAGATCAGCTGCCAGAAAGGTGTGCAAGAATATTTTCATCTGCTGCTGTGCTCTGGAAAGCACAGTCTATTGCATCATAAATTTGGTGATTTGGAGTAGGGTTGGTGAGCATATTTGTAGCATCTACTAACACAGAAAACATTCAGATACAGCAAAAAAGCCATAACCATAATTCTTTCATGGATGAAAGCCACTGCCAGCACAACATTAACATTGCCTATTATGGGTGTAGACTAAACTTCACAGCTCTTATGTAATTATTACTGACAAAAGATTAAGCAAACATACTTACTTTTGTGTATAATAAATAATCCATATGAATTCTCCAGTCCAGATCAAACCTTATGATCCCCTTAGGCTAAATATATTTTTTCAGCTGTTATGGGATTTATTGAAGGGTTGTTTCTTAAAGGAAAAGACTCCAATTTCACTGTAACAAGACCTTGATTCTGCCTCCATTGCCATTTTCCATTTAATGCCTTGTTAATGCAAAGAAAAGGCAAACACTGCACTACAGGCTGCAGACCATTTTATTCTCACTGACTTAACAGCTCTTTTTATGCAGATGACTGCTCTATGTTTCATCTGCATAAGTTTTATTATCTTCCAAAGGAACTCTGTATTTAATTTTCTTCTTCACTGCCATTTAAAATTGATAAAGAGTCATGCTAAATCCTTTGAATAGCCAGCATTTGACTTGGAAAAAAACCCACCTGACTTGAAGTCTAAGGGAGAGTTAGTTGGGCAGAGGTATTCTTGCTTCTGTGACAAAGTCCCTGCCATGGGAAGACAACTTGCACCGGGAGACAATCAGTACCAACCAGAAGTGTCTACTCAGCAGCCAAAGGTGTGACTGGAAACATCTAGACATATCCATGGGACTCACAGGGGGCTCACGTACCCACAGCAGCCAGAAGTTTCAGAAGACAGGCTTATCTCTCTGCTTAATTGCTCTGATGAATGTAATTATTCATGATTTTCTTCAAATGAGTGTAGGACTTCCCTACAGACATTGTAAGCTAAAATCTTGCTTTGCTTAGGTCAAATACAACTTCTGGGGAATTATTCCTGCTTTGGACAAGAATGGGAGAGCAGAATCAAGTTTACAGGATATTAAACTCCATCCTGCAGATTGAATTTCAAAATCAAAGACCTGAACAATGCCTGCAGATGTTGCTCCTTAACTCCTGCCTGCCTTTCTTATTTATAAATACAAGGTTCTTTTAGCTACAATCATTACAGAATGAAGATACCTCTTCTAAAAATGATAGTTCTGTCATTACTTTGCAGAATTTTATGGGGTTGGTATGGGTAAGACTGAGAAGGAATTGCTTGTCAGGGAATTTTGAAAAGCCTTATGCAGAAAACCTGGAGAATTCTGAAGAATTTAAAAGCAAATTGAAACTTTAAGCTATGATGTATAATACTCTGTCTGGCACCCAGTTATTGAATTCCATAAGGTGATAAAAACTTAACCTCACATTTTACTAAATCATAGAGGAATTAACAGACAATCACTTAATATTTAAAGGGATGAGACTTTAGTGTATTCAGACCTGTTGGCAGGAAAAAAACTGGCGTTCCCACCAGCTCCTGGCCTAGAAAGCTGTGCTAAAGTGGCACAACAGGATATTGTTGGGTGTTGGGGGCTGGAGACACGCAGCTACTGCGAGAGCAGGACTGTCATCTCCTGCCTGTGTATAATCCCTGTGTAATCCCCTAAAGCACTCCTCCACCTCCCAGCCTGCGGCACATTGGGCCTGTCAAAACCCATTTGGAAGCACAGTCTCCTTTAAACACAGAAGTCTTGTAGAGATATTACATACTTATGTTAAAATAAGTCTTGGTTGGGCATCTGAGTGGGATTTGAGCTTGCTTGTGGCTCTTCATAGCCATTTCTCTGCTGTTGACGCTCTAGATAACCAAATGTCACCGTTTCTGTGCTCTTGCCTGCTAGTCATGCACCCTTTGTTTGCACTCAGCTTTGTTTTCTAGATTGTTCTAGATTTTCCCCCACTTACTTGGGGAAGAGTGGTTAAAATAAGCCTGGTATTGCTCCTCAGGATATCGCTGCTTGAATAGCAGGAGACATAAATTACATAAACAAAACCAGTCTGAAAAAGGACTGCAATTCCCAATGAAATTAGCACTAATTCAGTTTAACCGTTAAACTAGTACTTTCTTGAAAAGTCATTTTGTTTGTCTGGCATTAATTGATTAAAACACATTGCATTACACAGCTGCAGGAGGATGTAGAGTTAGACTCAATTCTAAAATTCCTCTGAGCTGGTCTGTGGTTAGGAAATTTAGCTGGAGTTGTGGGCTTTACTGGGAGATGTGCTCTTGTTACTGATGCTGCCACCTACTTTGCCTTTTTTGCAGGCTGCCCACTGGTTATTTGTGTAATTTCCACGACATCATCCCTAGACAGCTATGGAGAAAGTGGCAAGTGAGTATGAATATCTCTTCAGTCTGGGTGCAGTAGGGATGAGCAGCCTGAGGAGAAGAACTCGAGGCTCTGTTAACAGGGATGTATTCCTGCACGATCCTGCTGAGGAGCAGGGGGGCCAGCCTGCAAAAACACGACTATTAGATAGGCACATCCTCAGACCTAGAAGTCTCAGGTTTGCATTTCACTGCTGAGATGATGCACAAAAAGCTCCTGAGATGTTTTGCCTGGTTTTCCCTTTCGCTGTGGAGGCATAAGGTCTACAGCAAGCTCCCTGCTTACCCACACACAGAGTAAAGCACAGGATGAATCATTTCCAACAAGATGAGAAGACTCTTTGATTAAAGATATTTAAGCTTTTGAAGAAAACGGTAGTTAAACATCTCTGTGAGGACCTGAAGAGGGTATTGTTAAAAATTTTGAAAATTCTTTCTAATTTGGAAATCCTTTCTAATTTGGAAAGGGAAAAAGCAAATTTATCTGAAAGAACCACCACAGGATTCAATCCTACCATCATGTAAGCAAAGATTAGGAGTGAAGGTTATCTTTTGCATGTTACATACTAGCTTATATTGTCACTGCTGTGAGGAAGCCATGTGAAGCTGACAGCATGTTTCCCAGCCTCTGCCTCACCACCAGCCAGGCAAGGCAGGGAGGGCTTCAATTTATCTCCTGCTACAATGACAGTGCTCACAGCACTGAAATGAATGCCTGCGATACAGGATGCAAGAACAACAAATAGCAAATAAAACCTTTCCTTTCTTCCCATCTTTCCACCCCTGATGCTCTTTGAAGGCGTGCTGGGGCAGGTACCTGTCACAGACTCTGCAAGATACAAATCACAATGAGATCCTGCCTCCCATTCCCCAAGAGTCGAAGGGAAAAGGAGCTTCTCATTGATGTTCTATCACGTCTCTTGCTTTTAAAATTCATCAGTCTCTTTTGCCCTCTCTTTTAGTTTCTTTCAAATTAAGAACATTACCAATGAAATGACCATGTGTTTCATCTGAGATGATTCTGATTTTTCTCTGCAGCTGCTGGCTTTCGCTAGAGAACGGAGCAATCTGGGCTTTTGTGGCACCGGCCCTGTTTGTAATTCTGGTAGGTAAACCCACAGCTGCTGCTGTTTCCTTGTCTCACATGTGTGTCAGCCACACAACAGGACTAGCTGAAATTCTGATGTCAGTCCTTGTGCCAGGCCAGCGAAACTGAGGGATGAGGAATGATCCAGAATGATCTTTTTTCGCCCTCCAAATTTTGTGTGTATTAATTAATTCTCACATTATTAATTTGACTCTTCCAAGACAAAAATACAGCCTGAAATACTGGGTCAGCCCTCTTCTGAAACAGTGGTTAATGACTGCATGGAGCCAAGTACTCTTGGGACTTTTAACAATTCTCAGAGAGATCCCCCAACAGAACAAACTTTGGGCTTTGTTTCGTATAGACCAGTAAAAGCTGATTCCACCCCACTGGTACTTGCAGCTTTTCCACTGGTACTTGCAGCTTTTCCACTGGTATTTGTAGCTTTTCCACTGGTACTTGCAGCTTTTCCACTGGTACTTGCAGCTTTTCCACTGGTACTTGCAGCTTTTCCTTGCAGAGAGCTCCCTTTTCCCAGCAAAGCTGAGTGGGCAGTTTGCAGGCAGTCAGCAGCCTGCGGGAATGGGCTAAAGCCACAGCCTGAGCTGTGCTCCTTTGGAGCAGCTCTGGGGAAGGGAACAAGCTGCACCCTCCTTTTTACAGTGACAAGGACTTCATGCTGTTCCTCTGGCTCTGTAATTGATGTTGGGCTGATGAAGGCAGGGCTGCTAAGGCAAGTGTGGGGGGGGTTCAGGCCACAGACACCTCTGCCAGCTGTAATGAACATCATCTTTCCAGGGGAGAGCGCAGGTTCATGGCTCTGATGCTGATACATGGATGCTCTGCAGCAGTTTAATTATGCCCACACATTAAATTACAGTGAGTTGTAGCTTAATCACTGTGATTACTTAAGGAGTCAGGGGTGTTTGCAGGGATTAAGTGGGAGATTATTTCTCTTCAGCAGTTTCCAATACTTTAATTGATCAGGTTATCTACGATTTTTGCTGCAGGTTACAATGTCAGAGTGACAGCATGAACATGGAGTAGACTCACTGATTAGTGAAATCAGGTTCTCTTTAAAGCTTTACTTAGAGTTTAAAGGCATAAAACCAAATCTAGACTAGAATCTGCCTGCAGCAGGGGTTAAGGAGGGGCAGGTAAAATAAGATCCTGACAACTTCCCTGGAAAAAGAATCAGAAGCCACTGACTATAGCTTGTACTTCCCTAAGGAAGCTAGGATTTCCGTGGAAAGCAAAGAGAAACTTCCCCAAACCCCACAAGTCCTGCTCACAAGCCCAAGGGGGGAGGGAGGGCTATGAATACAGCACTAGTGTTTGCCATTGCATCTCTCTGTAACTATTTGGCAGGCAGAAGGTGGCTCCTTGGCTGACCTTTTCCATCGCAGGGAATTTTACACTGCAGCTGAGTGGACATCCTAACATGTGCCTGGGACACAGGGAAATCAGCACCTCTTAGAGGCAGCACAGCTTAATCCAGCATCTTCCTCCCAAGAAAAACTAGGCTATATAGACATATATTAAGAAAACAATGAAAGGAGTTGCTATATTGATGTGGCAGAAATTGCCTCAAGTTAGCATTTTAATCAAATTATTAATGAAAACACTGGAAAGTCCCTGTGCTGGAAGGTCAGAATTTCTTTTACCAAAGTGAAACCTTATACATGTAAATAAGAAATGTTGATCACTGGAGTAAAGCAGGCTCAACAGTGCTGATCTCTATTCCAACAAAATTAACTTCTTGTTGGCCTGTGCCTTAGACCTTCTGCATGTGAGCTGATATTCAAAGATATGTAAATATTTATGATTAGAGAGTAATTAAAATAATCTAATATGTAAATGTCTTCTCCTCACGTTAGTGCTTTCTGGACATCGCTCAGCAACAAAGGAGGAAGTGAGATGCAACCAGGAAAACAAAATCTTTCCCAAAGAGGAATATAATCTTTGTCCAAAGATGATATTAATCAAAATATGGCAGATAGCAAAGAGTTTACTCACCTGAGTGAGCACAGCCTTCAACAATTTGCATGCCTAGCTGCTTGCCAATGGAAGTAAAGGCTTAACTGCCTGGCTCTCCCTTTTGATATATAACACTCGTGCAGCTCAAGTCATATTCTTATAGGGATACAAATATTTGGAGAAAAAGTGAGCTCACAAGGTTGATCCACGTAGAGCAATTAGTTAAATAGTCTAAACCCAGCTCTGCCCAAAATAGCAGCAAGCTAGCTGACAAATTATTCTCTCCGGGCATTGAATATGCTAGCTGAAAAATGTGTTAGTGCCCATAGGGAAATAACAAGGCTAAACCCTGTTTTGTGTGTGCATGTGTGCCTGTGCTCTTAAAATAACAAATTAGCCACTAGTTGCATGAACCAGTGCTTAGCTCTGAAAATGTGTTTCAAAAGGCAGTTTTTGACTCCTTCCATGAACAGTCTCTCTCTGCCAAGAAGAAGGGATTATGCTGCAAAGAAAACAGGGAGACTGCTCTTTTCAACTCCCACTCCCTTGAGACTAGGCAGGCACAGGCTGATTTTGTCCTGCCACAGCCTCACAGGCAATATAGACACCACGGAGCCTTAAACCAGAATGATGTGGTGGGAGTGGGACTGGGAAAAAAATACTCATGCATGCTTTTCTAGGGAGTAATTCACAGAAACCTCCCAGCCCTACCTATATGGATTCCCATATGTGAAGTGCTCTTTCCCTGGGATTTGAGTCAAGGGATGCGATGAAAGAAATACTCCTTCTATGTGTAGGTCTTTTGGCTTCTACTTGCATCTTAAAGCTTGCTCTCCGCCACCCCCAAACCACAACACTTAAGCTTCTATAGCATCCACAAGGCAACTTTGCAAAAAAATATTGTTCCAATTAATGTGAAAACCAAATTTGAGCCAAAGTGGAACTGGGATGTATTCAAAGGGGAAAAAAAAGGAAAAGAAAAACTTGACAAAGCACCTGAATTTTTGGAACAAGACATTAAAACTTCTAGCAGAAGGCTTTGTTTGTTATCAGCCATCTGCTGCCTTGGTGTGTTTCCATAGATATGGCAGAATTAAGGAAATTCTGTGGAGAGCATCTGTGTACACAGAGCAGTGGGTGAGCAGCAGACAGGGAAGGACCCATTGCGGGGGGAGACATTGGGATGTAGTGGCAAGTCCTTTCTGTTGTTTTCCCTGTAAGTAGTTATTTTCCTGGTGGTTTTTTAAAGTCTTTCTAATAAACAGCATCATGATTTTCATTAGCATGTTGCTCACAGTTCTGTGCTGTGGGGATATCAGCTTTGTCACCTGTGTCTTCAGATGGGACACTGTGGAACTCGGGTGCCAGGCTGAGGTTGCCATCGCTGTCTTCAGCTGGTGCTTGCTAATAAATAATACACATACTTATATAATATATATATATAAAATATTCTCTCTCTTCTGCCTGCTAATCATACATGATTTATTTCTGTTGCCTCATGCTATTTATTCATAACTTTACGTATCAGTGCAGAATTTTTTGCAGTCCGAATAATATCTTACTCTGCAGGTAGGCTCACTGATTGAAAAGTGACAATTTGTGTCCCTTTTTAGACATCACTCGTCATGGGAAAAGGTGACAGAATTGGACCCATAGTGTTTAAAGGCCCTGAAACAGTAGGATTCCTTGAAGTCATTGAAATCAAGTACATACTTAAGTGCTGCGGTGGATTAGAGCTCAAATGAACAGACTGCAGCTGCTAAGCCTCTCATTCTTTCTTATTAGCACTCAGCTAGGAGCACTTTTACTATTTTAAAATGGAAATCCTTCACTATTTTAAAATGAAATTTCTTCTTACTTAGCCAACAGAAAAGCATGCAACATTTTTTCAAACAAGGGAATGGATTGTAAGAAATTAGAAATTAAGGATTAATAGTAAGAAGTCAGGGATCTGTAACACCTTCTTTTTTTTTTTTGTTGTTGTGTGTTTCCTTTCCAACCTCGAAGTCTTGCTCTGAAATTCAGCTCTGATTGGTGTACGAAGTCTAAAATAACTCAGTTTAGCCTACTCAGTCTGTAGTTGCTCTGGGATAGAGAAGAGTGAAAGCAGGCTTCCCAAAATCATCCTCCAAGCTTTCAACATCGATCTAATTTAAGCATCTAGCTGTGTATGGAAGTGTGTGATGGCTGGTAATGACTCCTGATGTGACCTAGCTACAGGCTGCAACTGCAACAACTTGCGACACTGGTGTGCTACTAATGATGTCATGATAAGGATCTAATTAGCTCACACCATGAGGAGAGTATGTTAAACCTCAGATTGGAAGAGTCAGTTATAACTCCCTGTCCTATTGCCTGAAGCTTAAGTGGAGCCTAAAATAGTTTGTGGTTTTAGAGGGAAGCTGGTCAATGGATTTAATTAAGGCAATATGTTTTATCCATTTTTTACTGTAGTTCCACCGTGCTGCCAAGCCTTCTCTTGGCTAGGATGCAACACAACACATCAGAGGGTTTTACACATGGGATTTCTGCACAGTACTAAAGAAGCAGCAAAAATCTCATGAGACTTGAAGGAAATCTGGGGGAAACCTCTGCAGAGAAACCTAAGTGATGCAAGGGATTTGTCTCACTGAATCTGGCCTGACAGATTTTGGATGAGAAAAGATATTGAAAGGGGTCCTTTTTACTCATTTAACTCTCTTCTTGATCTGACAACTTTTAGTCAGATGAAGTTGTCACTAGAGTGAGCCAGAGCTCCCTTGATGTCATGGGGATCTTTCCATGGGCTCTGGTGGGTTTTGGATCAAGGCAACAGTAATAGGAACTGGCAGCTCCTGCTGATTTTGCAGAGACTTGTGAGTGCCTGGGGTTGGGCAAACTGCCTCGAAAGGAACCCTGCGAGTTAGGAAACAAGCACTAATGGTATGAGCTATATGTTTTTTGAAAAGTAGAGTGTAGCCAGTACCTGCAAGCAAAAATATTCCTGAGTAATTTTAAGGCAAAATAGCTCCAACTGCCAGGTAAGCTGGCCTTTCAGCAAGGTGGAAAACAGGCACTCTATACAGCTCCCTTGTTTAAATGTTTATTCTCCTAGTTTGAGTGTTCTGATATAGGTTAAAGAACACCGAGTGTTTCACCAACTAAGCAATCTCCTATTCAAGTAATTGGCAAAGTTTTTATGTCAGATACCAAAAAAAGTAACTGGAGAAACAGTTCAGTAGCTGTATTTTGGTTTCCCATTGTAAGGGCGGTTGATAATCTCCATGCTATACTTGCTGAAATACTAGCAAAGGAAGACATTTCTAGCTAATCTGTTTATTTAGGCTGTGTGAGATTACTGTAATTTCTCAAAATACCTGAACAAAAATTTTGACGTGCTTCAGGAAATTGAAGTATAGAACTTTGGGACTTGAATGTAATGGCTCGCTGCTGATCTTACAAGGACCTTGTTTTTTTATCAGCAATGAGATCACAGTCTTTCCTTCTCATCTTTTAAACATATTACTAAGGCACCCTGGAAAGGCTATAGTCACATACTGCACAAGAGGAGAAGCTCAAGGTCTTTATAAATTCCGACTTTAGAACACCCAAAATACCTAGGAAATTAATTTCCAGTTTAATTTCTTTTATGTAAACTTGTGCTGTTTTCACAACCAGATCTTAGGGTTCACATCCAGTTGGCAAGACTCTGAGTATTCATTTGTTGGTGCTTATCATTCACAACTTTCACTGACCCCTGTCAGTGGAGGAAACTAAGAATGTGAAGAATTAGGTGGGTTTGGTGGTTTTTGGGTTTTTTTTTACTTAATTGAATTTTTTGGGGGGGGACTACTTGAATATACATTATTTAAGCATAATCCTCATATTTTTAAAAATGCCATGCAGAGAGCAAAATTGAGGAGTTTCTAAAAGAATTAGAAATGGATGGAAGCATTAGGGTTAAGTGCTTGTGAAGCTGGCAGGAACGTACTGTTGTCTGCAGCTATCAGACAAAGGGATCATGAAGCAACTGTGCCAGGATGAACTTGAACTGTCAGGGAGACAAGGAAGCATCAGCAGGCAAGGCTGTTATTTTGGATAAAAGACTGAAAAAAGCCTGCTGAAAGCTAATGTGTCAGGGAAGAAATGATGGGTACAGAGAGGCACGTTATGTGCAATTCCCATGAAAAGCAGGAGTAATGATGACCATCATTTGGTGGACATGCAGCAGAAAATTGGAGAGTTTGGAGGAGAAGGAGGAGGGAGAAGGAAACGAGAAAGTGTAACTTGTTCCTGCTCATCGTTTGTGGTTTCAGTCAGCATATTTAGCATATAAGTGGGTTCCTCAAAAATGCTCATTACCATCTCAAAGAATGTATAAAAGATATTTACAAAATATGCTTTTAGTGGGAACAGGGAAAATGATCCCAAGACCATTGAATTTCACTTCTTGTTCATCTCTCTAAATGTGGTTGAACAACAACCAGAACAATTACAGGCTGAACAACATGTAATTGAAAATCTGTCAGGTTCCACGGGATATTCTTGGGACAAGCTAAAAAGCTGCAGCAGGAATAAACTGTCACAACTGTGCTCCTCCTTTGCACCAGGTGATGATCTGTCCTTAGGAAGCTAATTTTGAAAGAGTGGTCAGAAGATTTGAAAAATGCCAAGGAAATCATTAGCATCGAACATTTTAAATTCATCCTTCATCCTCAGAATTTGAATATTTATATCAAAATAGAGTATGCTTAGCAAGCTTTAACTGAGCAACAGCATTATATTGAAGTCTTCTCTTTCTTTTTGTTCTGTAGTTCAGCACAGTTTTGCTCCACCCTTGTTCTTGATGCTAAATACCAGCTTTGTATCAGATGTCCAACTTCGGAGCGAAGAGGGAAATGCATCTTTCACCTTCACATTCTCTTCCCTCTCTTTTCTTTTTCTTCTTTAAACCCAAGGTCTCTGCACAGAAAGCCAATCCTTTCCACATTTCCTTCAAGTGATCAAGATTTCCTTCCTTCCTCACCTGTGACTCCAGAGCAAACTCTCTTTTGTTAGACATTGTCAGTGTTAGTCTTTTCAAGATTTCCTACTTTTTCTGGTGGGAGTTCTTTTTGGTTTATTGATGTTTCTGCTGGGCCTGACATCAAAAAGAGCAGGGCTTTTGAAAGGCAGTTTTCAGGTTTGACATATTTTCCTCATTGCTGATTTAAACTAATCTTGTGCTTAAATTGCAAGCAGATTTTTGGTAAGAGGCAGGAATTGGGCCCTGCGGGGCCTCGCGAGAAAGGTGCCTGTGCACATGCAAGAACAAAACCAAAGAGCATGCAGATACATGCCCCTATTCACTGAAGTTCTTGGCTAATTTATCAGCTGGCAATAGATTATTAGGGTATTTATTTGTGCAGTAGGGTTCCTGAGCACTTTAGCTGTGAAGTGATGTGTCAATTTGGCCTTATCCTGCACAGACAAGGGCTGTTGCCGAGGCAAAGAAAGCACAAGGAAGAACTAACCCCAGTGGGGAGAGTGGAATCCATTGAGAAGGGTCAACCTGTACCAGCCCAAAACTGGAAACCTCTTTTGCCAAGGCTCCTGATTTCTGTATTTGTACAATATGCTCCTAGGGCAGTTTGCAGCTCTGACACAGCCAGCACTTATTTCTTGACCATGTCTTGTCCTTTCTTCTTCTTCAGGTCAATATTGGTATTCTCATTGCTGTCACAAGAGTTATCTCAAGAATCAGTGCAGACAACTATAAGGTCCACGGTGATGCCAATGCCTTCAAGTAAGTTTTTCTCATTCCAGTTATATGCTAACAAGCTAATAATCTCGCAGTAGCAATGTTGTATCACAGAGGTGGACTGTTCCCAGAACACTGATCTCATTCCTCTTTCCTAAAAAGCAAATAATGTTAAAGGTCACATATCATTCTCTTGAATGCAGCCAGTTAACCTCTATTTTATGAAAGCCAAATACTGCACAGGATGCAACCTGTGGTTCAGCAGAAGCTGAAGTGTTTTCCTGCTTATTATACTCTCCAGCACTTGCTGATAAGTGATTTCCCCTTTTATTAATGGAGATTTTCATCTTCTTGCTGTATTCAAAGATAAATCTTACAGAGCATTTAATCTGTACTGGAGTATTGTAACTATTCTGCTCCTTCTGAGGATAAACCTTGTTTCTAGCCCCAGTTCAGCATAATATTTAGGCATATGCTTATCTTTTAAGACTCTCTTGGTACTGCAAAGCACACAGACTTATGCTGGATTTAAATGTGTGCTTAAATTCAGGCAGGTCTTTATATCAAGGTGCCTTGAGCCTCTCAGGACAGATGGTGGCCTCTCTGAGAGTGTATAATCTTGAAAATACTCCACTAGCAAGAATAGAGGCGAAATGTAAGGTAGACAGATCCCTACACCAGAATAGCCAAGGAAAAGTTCTGATTCTAAAATCTATAGCATTATGAAAATAATTTTATATACTATGAAATGTAGTTTTTCATAGTATAATTTCATATACTATGAAAATAATTTCCATATACTGCGTTTAAAGTAAAATGCTGAATGTTTCATTTTGTATTTTATATCTCATAAAGATGCTTTAGTCCACACATAAAAAGGACACTCTATATAACTCAGGGAATATGTAACTTAGCTTAGAAGAAAAACGTGATGATGGTTTGTGTTTAATGTTTTGGAGTTGCAGGCTGTTGTATGATAAGGATTTGGTGTCACTGCTCTGAAATGGTATCATAAAGAATAATGTTTATGCTTAGATTACTTATGTAGTTTTTAAAATACCATTAAGTTTTAAATTTTGGTGACAGTTACCTAATTGAAGTTAGTTTAGTTATTGTATACGTACCCAACAGGAAAAGAAAAACAGTAAATAAGTCTATACAAAAATCTATAAGATAATTATATTGCAGTGAAATGAAAAGACTGGGAATTAAAATGACTGTTTCAGGTTTGGTTAGGTCCCTGTGACCTTCAGAAATACCAAGGAAATATAGAACCTTAGGAAGCAAATAACTGTGTATTGTCAATGCCAATTTCTATAAGCTGTTAGAATTATGAAGACAAAGGAACGGCCTCCATAAGTAGGAGACACAGACTTTGCTCTATGTAGTGAGAAATTTCCTTACTTGTATTACAAAGAATTGATTCAATACACAGTGTATCCTACATGCTAATATTAATTAATTTTTCAAAATAAAGCTCTGTGTGTGTACATAAGTAAACCAATTTATGGATGGTCGGTCTGGGAGTAAGGTGAAGTCCATTCAAACAGGAGCATACGTCCTTAGTTAAAATCTTATGAGCTGTAGGTTGGGAGTGGTGGAGCTCCATACTGAAAAGGTGACTTCTCCAGACACCCTGGCTTCTTGTGCCAACTAGTTTTTAAAATGCAGTTTCAGGATTTGCCCTAACAGAAGTGAGGGTGATGGAGAAAAATGGCAAACCATGGGAAGATATATATCTGGAAGCATTCAATCAATATTACTGGTTAAGCAGAAATATGCTCTGATAGAACAGCTTTTCCTCATAGAACTAAATTTATTTAATAAAATATAATTGAAGGGAAACAACATACAGAATAGGTCTTTTTCTATAGATATCATTACAGAAGCGGGTCCTCAGAAGAAATTTGAAATGAAAAGGGCATAAATAGCTTTCCAAATAAGATCTTACAGAGTATTCATACCCTGATTCAACTTAACGGTGAGGTATGAGTTTCATGTACAGAGGATGTCCTGGGGAAAGTACCTGTTGGAAGAAATGTAAGGCCTTTGCAACACTGGGTTTCATTTTCTTGTCATCAGTATTCCATATACAGGTGAGAAGTTTTTATGTCTAGTGTGAAATCATTCTGCCCATGGTACCATTTTCCAGAAAAAGAAGAGAACAAAACAAGTGAGGGTTCTGTTCCTACAGCTGCATGGGAGATGCTTTTCATAGTGAACAAAAGCCACGTGCCTCCAATCACTAAAGAATGCTGGATGTTGATTAGGGGTTGTTAGCTCGTGAGAGTGGATAAGCACAGCAAAATGAATCAGTGCCAGAGAGCACAGAGAAATCAGAAATAACACAACAAACTCTGCAGTTTCTGTCAAGCTGCTGTCAGCAAGGGCTACGAGGTAGTTTTTGAATCAACAAGTTCAATTGGCTTAGGGAGAAATCACCGAAGACTGCAAAATGCTATGTGTAATGTGAGCCTTAAAGAAAGTGCCTGTCAGGCATCCATCTGAATTGTTCAGCTCGTTTGATATTAGCTATGGGGGAAACCACAGTATGTCAGAATGAACTTACTCAGCTGAATTAAAACAGCACAATGTGATTTTGGTGAGACAAGGAAGCACTTTGTCACCTCGTTGCCGTTGTTCGCTGTAGTGAGGTGGTACATAAGGCAGAAGTGAGTTTTTAGCAATGTGTTTATGGTTTCAGAGAGGCAAGGGCAGAAAATGAGATCTGCAGCGCACGTAAGGGGAAGCCTGCTCAATCCAATAAACTTGAGAGGGGAAAAAGGAGGGATTTCCGTGCTGCCTCTTCAAGCTGGAATGAAATTTAAGTGGAAAGCACAATGAGAAACAGTAAGTTGCTCTCTGCAACAGTTTGGATGATAGCACTTAAACAGCAAGGTTTTGAAGTTTACCAGTGCTAGCAAGAAAGGCATAGCAAGATTGGCTGGAGAACAGCAGCAGTGTCCGTGGCAGGAGGGCGAGGGGGTGCCAGCGCCAGCTTGCCTGCCCTGGGTAACTCAAGACAAAATATTTACAACTGCCTGAAAGCACCTCACTAAAAGCCTCACACTCCTGGCTCCTGTTGAGTTCAAACACGAACAGCTATTGCAGTTTGAAAATCCCAGCCCTCAGGTTGCACAGAACAGGCTCGTCATCAGGCTCTCCTCTTGCCAGGCTTCTCTGCCAAAGGAAAAGTTCAATCCTGCTGACAAAGCCTGGCTGCCATTTCTGCTGTAGCCTGACACGGATTCATCTTGCCTAACTCTGGAGCTCAGTAAAGCCAGAGCCTCCACCCAGACACCCGATCAGCAGAGACATGGGTGCTCCTGCCATGCAGTTCAACTCCTCTGTCACAGGTTCATCTCACTTGCTTTAAAAGTTCTGATTTCTCCCACATGACTGAGGGGAGGCTGGACTGCCCAGCGTGTGCTCGGATACCATTGCTGTGCGCATCTCAAGCTGGGTGTGATAACTCACACCTCTGAGGCCATCAGCCCATAGCTGAGCAGAGATTACTGGAGGAAATTATCAGAACAAAGGTGCAGTTTTGAGCTGTGATGGTATCAGTTAGAAAGGATATTTATTGTTAGGGAAGCCTTAGTACCAGAGCATATTTAGTTTCCCTAAAGATTAAGTTACTTGGCAACACAAGTGGATATTACCAACAAGGCTTGTTTCTCTTGGCAACAGACAGCATTAAACTGGTGCAATTATTTAGAGTAATTGTTCCTGATTTTCCATATGGCAACAGGTCCTCTCAAATGTGACTACAGAACATGCATCAGGGTGAGCCAGTGCCCTGCTCTGAAGGCAGCGTGAGTCAAACTTCGTGTTTAAAAGCCAAAATAGACAAGGAGGTTGTGAACAAAGGTGGTCTTTTTTAATCATAAAATTAATTTTATTCATCTTCCCCATTCACATTTCGCCCAGAATAAAATGCACTACGTGGGCTGTTTGACCTTGTCAGGTTGAGATGTTGCTTGTCACATGGAGGTATCTGGAAGCATCTTGCTGAATGTGTTATTCTGGTTTCAGAGATACTGGTGTGGACATGGCTGTTTTTTCATTCAAAGTAAATAATAATAGCACCCCCAAAATAAATTACAGGATATACGGAAGAAGCAGCATAAAAGACTAAGTTTATAGGACACACACAAACTGAAAAATGCTCAATAATTTAAAGAGAAATGAATATGATTAATTAATCAGTATATGACTGGAGATGCTAATTAATGCAAATGAGACTCCTGTGACAGTCTGAACAGTATTTGGTAGATGTAGAAATTTTTGTGCATGCATGACAACACTCACATGTTTAGCCTCTGAAACTTTAATTCTGCAAGAGCAGTTCACTGTTAAGAGCTGAGAACAGACTTCTTACTGGCCTCTTTGTTACTTGGATTTACCTAAGAACATACTTTTGGTGGTGTTTCCTAAAGCATATTGAACACGGGTGTGGAATATGCGCTGTTTCACTTAGCTGTGATTGATTATATTTGAACCTTTTATTCGATGATTAGCTATTGACTCTCAGCAAAATAACGTTGGGTAATAACACAGCTGCAGCTTTCAGGGGGTGATTTGCATCCAGAGAACAGGTTTTCCACCAAAAAACGAATCTGAATGTTGTAGTTTATAGAATCCAGAATCAAATACCTTGAAGGATTTAAATGCACAC
The DNA here is from genome assembly GCA_013400835.1 of Zapornia atra. Lineage (NCBI taxonomy): Eukaryota > Metazoa > Chordata > Aves > Gruiformes > Rallidae > Zapornia > Zapornia atra. The sequence goes on along the minus strand of VZTU01014319.1, from coordinate 126,766 downwards.
ATACAGCATTTGTTTGCATTATGCATTCTTCTTGACTGGGCCCTCTTTTAAGGAAATAATTAATCATATGTTTGAATTTAGGCATATGAGTGGTCTTTCTGAGCTTAAGGCAATTAAAGCAGATTAGTTTAATGGAATTGCTCACGTGCTTGAAAAGACATATTATTACATTTCTGAGTTATGGACTATTTGAACTCTTTTTCTTACTTATTTCTGCTGCATGCAAAGTCTTAATTCCAATCAATGCATTCATTAACTCTTATTAGGACCTAATTAGCTTTTTTTCTTGCTGTTGTACCCCTTCAAAGCCTTATTGCTGTGTTTACTTGGGAAGTTACCTCTTCTTTTACAGTGAGAAAAGATATTTTATTTGAGAGCTCTCTAGAAACGCGCACATTTCATTAGCCAGGGTGAGAACTCTGACCTCATGTCGTCTGTCACAGTCACTGTGTCGTTACATGAATTACCTGGTTCCTGGATTACAAGGGTTAATGTATAATAGAGTTTTCAAAGATCTAAGTTTTGCATTAAGGCTGATATTAATCATAACAGAGGAAGACATGCAAAGCATGTCTCTGCTGCAGGAACAGTAGTTTTAGTCTAGAAACACAGCTGCCACTCTTAGCCACACCACTGCGTGTTCCCAGCTAGTTCAGCTTTGCATCGTATTATCCAGAAGAGACAGTTTCATTAACTTTTCCTGAATAAATTGCCCAGCCCAACTCCTATTGAATACTTTTTACCTGCTTCCTCTGAAATGGTCCAAGGAGTTGGAAAAATCTTCTTTACAAAGCATATACGTCAGGCGCCAGTGAACCTGAAGAGATAGCCATCATAACCATCTACTGGGAAAGCAATTATGACAAAATTAGAAAGATTTCTTAGCTTTTTGCTCCATTCTTTCTTTCATTTTACTCCTTCATACCTCAAAGCTTGATCCTCACTCAGTAAAATAATGAAACAGCCTCTTAGCTCTCTGTTGAGGGAAGGAAAACCATTCTTTCTGTTCAGTGAAATCAATGACTGAATATTGGGATCAATAGCAGTAGGTGCAGGCATGGGAGCAGAGCAGGGCTTCAAGGAAAACTCAGCAGGGCAAGCAAGCTGGGTAAGCTGTGGCATGAGTCTGTTATGCATTTTTTTAATACAGGATAAACCACTTTTGATGGAACTGAAAGCAGAGTACGTAGGCTTAATGCAAACCCATTCCTTTGGTTATTTGGGGAAAGAATGTACAGAAAGATTTTCCCTTTGACAGATAGAAATAAAAGAGGGTTGTCCTCCAACAGCTCATGATGCTGCAGACATCTGTATGGTTTAACCGAGTAATTGACCATTCCAAAGCACTTTGCAAAGCCATCTATTACATCCCTGCAGCACACCGAATGCGCCGTGGCAAATTGCTCATCCGTTTAATCAATGATCTGTTCCATGCCATGACTCTGCATCGGTGTTTTACTTTGTTTATAAACATAGCCCCTGCCTTTCAGCCCTGTCACCGTTCTGTCTCAGATACCAACACTTGGAGAGAGTGCTGATAGCTGTGGTGCTTTTTAATATTAGGAGCTATTCTGCAAGACACCAAGTTATTTCTTGCATGTTGTTCTTGTGATTCCATTCCTGTTTTGCATCGTTGGGAGGGGTTGGACCTGATGATCTCTTGAGGTCCCTTCCAACTCCTACGATTCTGTTTAAGGTCCAAAGACTTTGCTTTCTAAGGGTTATTTGCTGCTTTTAATTTTCACAGAGCATACTTGTCAATCATGGCACTTGCTTGAAGCTCCTGTGAGAGCTCTCCAGGAGAAGGATATACCATAATCTTCCTCTGTAGCTGAATTCCACCCCTTTACGACACCATTAGGAAATTCCTTTTTGCTTCCTCCTTCCTCCTCCAAAATGGTTGAGAAGTTAGTTTGAAAACTCTTCTGAAAGTCCACAGGAGTTCTAAATCCTTTCTGTCATTCTGGGTGGCCAATGCTACAGCTCAATCCCTGGAGAAACAGAGCCCCTGCTTTCATGTGCTCTGTTGGGAAAGAAAAGAGCTCTTCCCCTTTGCTGTAGGAGAGGCATCAGTTAGAAAGAGTGGTGTGGAGGCCAGATCTGCTTTCAGCAATTCCTTCTCTTGACAATTCTAATTGTGTGTAAGGAATCATGTTCATTGAACATGGCTTCAAATAGCATGAGTGATGTACCTCGTGGAAACTCTTGGAAGGAGGAGAGTTGACTGGCAATAAAGGAAATAATTAAAAACAATTAGTGAGCTGAAGTGCTACTGCCAATGATAATGCCTGCAACCTAATTAAATGTTTGGCTCATTGAATATGACAAATACAAATGCAGTTTGGGTATCTCCTTATTAGACTCAGAGTTTTAAACTAAAGATACATGGGTTTGAATGGTGCCGATGAGAGTATTAACGAGGAAGTGCTAATCTTTTAGGAACCATAATGACAGTAATGGTGGTGCTTTCTTTACCACAGATGCTAAGAGTCATAGTGCTGGGGAAAGTCTCCAGGCCACGTTGTGATTGTTCAAGCACATTTCAGGCACATTTTGGGAGGAGTTATAAAAGCTTATAAGGATGTAGAGCGTAGCTGCAGAGAAGAGGCTGCTCTGCAAAACCACAGGTAAAGGCACAGATAGTATAGGCTTAAACTGATGAGAAAATCAGACATCTTTAAGCTTCCAGCAGTGGGATGGGAGTTGCAAAGCAAAGGAGTTGATCACCTGGAGAGCTGCTAGGCTACTGTCTTTCAACAGCTTTCAGAAGTGGTTGCACAAAACGTCTGTCAGAGCTCGTTCTGGTGCCAGGAGCGACAACTGATCCTGTCTCATGGCTGAGCTGGACCAGATGCCATCGTGTCCTTCCACAGTGTGTTGTTTTTTCTTGCTTGTCTCCTTCTGAGCCAAAATCATCCTTTGTGAGGATTGTTTTCTGCATGTCATTTCTCCTTAAGCATGATTTACTGCTCCAGGGTAATTTGGCCTGTTGGTTGTGGGCTCCAAAGGAACAAGCAGCTCTAGTATCATGTATTTCTTGTATTAGGCAGGGCAGTAAGACAGAATTCTGTTTGAAGGTGTCCCCGCTCATTGCAGGGTGGGTGTAAGCATAGTTAGACCAGATGACCTTTAAAGGTGCTGTCCAATCCAAACTATTCTGTGACATAGGTACAAAATATGCCAGGAAAAGTTGGTATTTAAGAGGTGTTGGATGTTCTGAGTATAAGGATATAATACTTTCCATCAGAGATGCTAAGGCATGTTTGTTTTTCTATCTGAATGTCAGGATAGAATGAGGTTTATTAAAACATGGTTATTAAATCCCTGTAATGAAACCTTGTTCTGAGCTCAACAGAATCAGTAATGGGTCATTTCTGATGAGTCTTTTGCAGTATACAGGGGTCGGGTCAAAGATATGGTCGGCAATATGATATTGTGACATATGGGAACAATTCAGGTGTGGCATCACCAGCACCCCAAAGTTGTCCAAAGAATAGTGTGTCTTCTTTACTTCAGAATGATACCAACAGAAATTTTCACCTTTTGATTATCTACAGTGAAAAAGAGCTTTGAAATTCACATGCTTTTGTTTTAAAATTTTCCTAATTGTTTATAGGTTTTAGTCTTTTAATATCTGATTTTAAGCCACAAAAATACTGGGGGGAGGAGGAGGAGGACAGTGTTAAGAGTCACAGCTTAATGTCTAGTACCAGAGTAACAATTACATGCTGGCTGTTCATCTTGAACTGGCACAGTTCACTGTGAGCAGCGATAACTCCGAGAGTTTGCTTGAACTGCTGCATTTACATCCTTGGTCCAATTTATAATCGTAGAACACTGATGTCAGCTTTATGCAGAATAATAAGACAAATATTATAGTTATGCCATTGCATAAAGTAAATGCTTATTTAAACGTGCACCTTGCGCAGAGCTCTAGGCAAGCTTGTAAATCACTGCCCAGCTCTTAGGTAAGTATGATTTACATATTTTTCTGACAATGCTGTCTCAAAATAAAATTAAATAAAAGAAAAATGCCAGTAAAGGCAATAAAGAAAATGTCCTATTTTAGAATCAAAAGTCCTTTTAAACTTTTAGATACAATCTTGAGGTAAATAATAAAATGCCATTAACTCTAGAGATGTTACTGGTGTTTTGGAAATGGAAATTGGAAATTATGCCAAATTCTTTTCAAATGAAAATGATGTGAGGTAGAAACATATATTTTACTGAAAGAAATGGAACAAAAAAGCACTTTTATTTTAGAAGAATATTAGAAATAATCAAAAAGGCTGTTAAGTCAGGTGAAAATTGAAAGCATGAGAGTGTCAAGAGCAGTGAGATATTGGGAGTGCTGCAATCACCCCATGAAGAGCCATGTTCTTTACTTCTAGTGAGTTTATTATCCCCAGTGAGCCTCACGTAGCTTCTCCAACCATGCTCCTATCTGCCGTCAGCCCACACCCCACGGGGCAGCTGGCAGGCAGCCTGCAAACCTCCTGCTCCTGGAACCATCAGGAACATTGTAAAGGGGTGAGGGAGAAACAAGGATGTGACTGGAGCTTGGCAGGAGCAAGCCTGGATGCTATGAGGAGTTCAGTAGGGAAGAATGCAGGATTTTCCATGTGTTCCATTTGCAGGCAGGTCCTTGTGAGAAGGCAGCGATCAAACCAGGTTGATTTTGACAAATTAAAAGGTTTGTTTTTTGTTTCTTCAACTTTTTTGACTGTGCTTTTAGTTTATGGCATTGACTTTGATAACAGGATAAAAACCAGACTTTACTTGGCTTCTTCAGTGCCAGCTTAAGAAGAAATCAAGTTCCTCGAAGATGATTAGGGGGCTGGAGCAGCTCCCCTATGGAGAGAGGCTGAGGGAGCTGGGCTGGTTCAGCCTGGAGAAGAGAAAGCTGTGGGGGGACCTCATTGCAGCCTGCCAGTCCCTGAAGGGAGCAGAGGAACAGGAGGGGAATCAGCTTGTTAAAAGGGTAGATAATGGCAGGACAAGGGGGATGGATTAAAGCTAAAGAAGGGAAGGGTTAGGTGAGATGTTAGAGGGAAATTTTTACAGAGAGAGTGATGAGTGGCTGGAACAGGCTGCCCAGAGAGGTGGTGGATGCCCCATCCCTGGGGGTGTTCAAGGCCAGGTTGGCTGGGGCCCTAGGCAACCTAGTGTAGCTCCAGGCCTGGAGGTTGGTGGCCCTGCCTGCGGCAGGGGGGGTGGAGCTCTGTGATCCTTGGGGTCCCTTCCAACCCAGACCAGTCTATGATTCTATGATTCCTCACACAGCAGCACTGCATTGCTGAATGCTCTTCTGCAGCTGGTGTTAGTCATCCCCAGCAGCAGCAGTCACCAGCAGTTTGTAGAACACAGCCAGCCAGGCAGCAGGACTGTAGCTGTACTTCAGCCATTCTTTTTATTTCCTTTTTCCCTTATGTACATTTGAGATAGGTGCTCAAGCAAGCACACGGCTATTTATTTGCCACTGCTGCAGTTAAAGCTCCTATGAACCATTACACAGAAAATTACTTTTCTTTCTCCATTTATATGCCTGACCTTGATCGCTTTGCTGTTCGCTGGTACCGTTGCCATGGAAATAGGAGAATGATCTTTCTGTTGATATCATTGCATAATTAAGGGTCACTGAGAGTGTTTAGGTCAAGAGATCATTTCCAGACTTCAGCTCCTCGGGGGGTGGAGGGGGGTGTGTGAATGTTATTCCACAGAAATGTGGTGTGTGGGCTGGTGTGGTTGTGACTTTGTCATCCTAAATTAAACTATGAGCCCCACTGACTTCAAGATAAGAGCCAGAAATGTTTGCCAAACCTACAGATTTCCAATAAACCCTGTCTCTGTGAGGTTGCTTTTCCTGGGTGCTCCCAGGCATGCAGAGCTGCCAAGCTATGAAGTTTGTTGCCACTTGTCAGCTGACTGTGGCTGTGTAATTGCTCCAGACCATTTTGAATTGCACATAAAACACAAACAGTTTTACTGGTAAAAGACTCTGGTGATGGAAAGGAGTCTCTCCAGGGTGTAGCTATCTCAGAAGGTTTTTTTCCTAATGCCTTCTTTTAAAAAGCTTGATGTTTCTACAAGGGCAGTTTAAGAAAGAACAAATAGGAGCCTGTCCTTCTCCAGGAAGCATCAACAATGGTTTCTTTCTTTCCCTGAAAACATATATAATCAAAACTTGTCCCATTTTTGACAGGCCACATTTTCTAGATTACCAATCATTTTTGTTGCTTACCTCCAGAGTCTTTCCAGGGGACCACACGTCTCTTGAAATCTGGTACCCAAAACCCAGCATTATGCTCCAGCTGAGGTATCACCAGCCCAGAGCACAGAGTAGGAGTTACTCCAGATTGCTAATGTACAATGTTCTTGGTTTGGCATCCCAGAGCAAGGGGGGGAAAAACTCCAACATGGGTTTTCCTTGCTGGCTGCAGTTTTATGAGTCATAAAAAAAAGTTTTATAAATTGTATTTCATTATCATTATCATTAATTAAATGAAGCTTGCTCCATGTTAACACCTAATCCTGTGCTTTGGCCAACTCTTGAGATGCTTAGGGGGTCAAAAAGGCCCCATCCATATTAGCCTCATAGTTTGGTAAGCCAAAACAGACATACTCTGCTATACTGTTCCCGTTGCCTTTGCCTTTATTTTTACACAGAGAGTTTTGAAAGGTTTCTACAGTTTCTATAGTTTCTGGCTCTCTGAGAAGGTCTACATTTTTGATATACCCTTTCTTTTTCCCTGCGTGTCCTTTCTGAACAAGCTGTGCCCTTTCCTATCAGTATTCCAGGCATGTGAATTGTTCCCTCAAAAACCTCCCGTTATGTAAGGAAAAGCGAACACTATGAGGTCCTTTTCAGAACTTGTGTAATTTGACAATCCCTCTTTATTAGCACTGGGTCTGTCATCTTGCTTTACTGCTGGGAAAACAAAGATTTTCACTGCGTGATATAATAACTATAAAAAAGATTCAGATGGCTGTAAATAGCACAATAAGACTAATTTTCGGTTTATTGTTTCAGGATGACTTGCAGAGTTTTAGCCAATTAAAAATAGTAAGTGTTGGGCTAATGTAGATTCATGCCTCACACTGACAGTCTACCTAGGGATAGTCTGTACAGAAAGCTGGCCTGAGATGGAAGGAGTCCTGCATTGGGAGCTTTGAAAGCGGATAAAACAATGGAGACTGTAGTGGAAGAAATAATTAGGTGCAAGTGTTGGAGAAAAGACGTAGATGACATCTTGCCTGGTCCATCTGGCACCCACAGGCAGGATCCATCCCTTTGGGACATTTCCATTGCCTTGTCCTTGGAAGAGACAGGTAATGAGTTTTCTGGGAATAAGCTGTTGTAACAAATTCCTTCTCCTGGCCTGAGTCCAATGCAGAGCCAGGCACTAGGTCCCTGTTAGAAGAAGGGGTGAGTCTGAGGGAACATCTGTTTTCCCATATGCAGAGCATCCAGAGCAGCCAAGGTTAGATTATCCTATTAATATGTTGCTCCTATAACTAACTTTATTGTCATACTTGGCAAGTAATTAGTCGATATCTTTGTCTGGTCTAGAAACAGAAATAATACCATAGCCTTTTTCAGCCCAAGACTGGCTCATGGCTAACTGTGTATGGATAAAACCAAATCAGATCCTCCTGAATAGGCTTTGTTGTCTGGTTGTGAGGAAAAAGTGCTGCCCTTTCCTTGTGTGCTTGCTCTAGAAGGTGCAAACTGGGGAAAAAAACCCAAGAGGACTGTTCTACGTTTGGAAACAAATGGATGCTTAGTAACAGCATGCTAGGCAAGAAAGACCCGACCCCTTAGAACATTACAATTTATTTTCTTTTTAAACCAACAAAATTTCACCCTTCCAGACTTCCCAGTCAATCAGCTTTTGTGAGCCTGTTAAGGAATCTCTGAAGTGGAAGTGGGTAGTATTTTCTTGTCTCCCCCTCCTCCTTGCTTCATTTAAGCGAACTCGATAATCAGCTTTTAAGGAAGAACCAAACACTGTAAGAAATAGGAAAGTGAATGTTTTCTGCTCAAGAAATCCATAAATCTTCACTATTGTAAGGATCAGGGCTTGTTATTTTTCTTTTTCTCACAAGTTGCTTTCATTCTCCACATGGTTTTCTGACAATATGATTATTTTGGCTCCTGGCCGTGGCCATCAGTACCAACTGCCTGGAAATTTTTTCAGCCACCCATTACCAGAGTCTCAAAAAAAAAGAGCCCCTTTTTCAGCAGCTTTTTTGGTATTTCCAAAACATTTAACATGTGACTGCAACAAATAGTCAATCCTTTAGTCTACTTGGCAATGCACCGTTAATTGGGAGCTTAGTATAAATGATTATAGGCAAAAGGGTTGTGTCATCGCTCACCTATGGTGGTGCTCAGCAGATGTTAAGTGAGCAGCTAAGGGGAAATATTTATATTGTGTTCTTTTAGAGGTTGCTATGGGAAAGAAGAAAACATATTCTGTCACACTGTGGCTGTTCCTGAGGTTCAAGTGATGCTTCAATAGAAGCAGATCACGAAAGAAGCACAGGGAGACACAACGTTTTGATGATTAAAGCACAAATAGGCAACAAGGCTCTTCAGGAGCAAAAGCTCCCAGTCACCTTTTGAAAAACAATGAGTTCAATAAGAACAGAGAAGCTTTTGGGTGTCTCTTGGGAATGAATACACATAGAACTGGGTACCCTGTGGTACAAAGCCTGTCCGTGTTATATCTCCTCATCCAAACCCAATTATTAATACTCCTTGGTTGGATGTGGAACATTCTTCTACTGTGAGAACAAGCTCTTATTATTTTCTTTGATGACTCAATGGCAAAGTTCAGTGGAAAATTAGCTCTAACCTTGGGCTTGAGGACTGAGAATCAGAGAATGCTGTCTCAGCAGTAGTGCCATGAGAGAATTGGTGTCAAAAAATGTTGGAGAAAGGAATTTCAGAAAGAGAATGGAAAAATCCCACTGCAAACTCGGTTTCCCTGGGAAAATCATAACCACTGAAAATTCAGCTTGCTAGGATATTACATTTTAATTCTTTATATTCTTTTAATAGCTTGCATTAGAGACGAGGAGAAGGGCAGGCTTTAGTTAAGTACTTCTTGCTTTCTTTGGGAAGTACGTTTTTTCTTTTGCAGCTTTAGGATAAGGATAAGGAGGAGACATGGGACTGGATCTGCAGGAGGACTTAGCAAGGAGGGGATTCTTAAATTCCTGGCTGGGTGCTGAAGTCAAAAGTCAATGCTGTCAGCCCCTGGAATTGCCTTCTGAGCATTAAAATTCTTAAGGTTCCTTAATTTCTGGTCACGGCCATAATTTTGTCAGGCTTGATTGGGGTTTAAAGGAAGACTTGGATTTCAGTCCCTGCTCCACTGAATATTTAATATAGAATAAGAATTAGTAATAAAGCAAGGATTAGCTAGGACTCCCCTCTCTCAGGGGAGTGCCTCACGACTAATCTGTGGAGCACACCTTGTCTTTCTGACCTGGTGAATATTTAATTATTTAATCTAAGTGGAACAGATTCAGTGGGCAAGAAGGATCATCAAGGAGGCAGTCAAAGCGCTCTGCGGGAAGAAAAAGTGCAGCCCCATAGGCAGAAGAGTGTTGTGAGCCAAGGCCTGCTGTATCCTGGGCAAATGCTGTGTCTCCTACAGGCAGCTTGAACTTCTGGGCAGATGTTAGTCACAGGTTTTTGGATTGATTTGATTTTATATAAGGCACCAAGGATATTACTGAAAGTGGCTAGTGAAGTGTTTAGGAAACAAGAGAGGAATTTCAGTTAAATGGCCTGTTTGTCAGGGGAGCTGTTTTGGTGGATTGTTGTGAAGGAGTTTTGCTTTTTTTTAGACAACATTTCCTCCAATTATTATGTAACCTTGGCTTATGGGCCTGAATTTAGTTCTTACTTCAGCAGGCATCATGACTGTAAAGCGGATGTCAGAAGTCTTAAAAGGATTAGTGCTCCACATATAACCAATAAACTTGATTTGTGAATTAGGGGTCCCCTTCACAGGACTAATAAAGTTTTTTTTTTCCTGCCAGCAGTGAAATTTCTTTTTTGTAGCTGTCAGTGTAGTTGCTCTGCATCAGTGTAAGGCATCGACAGCATGCTTGGGGCAAACAGCAGCAAAGGGCAGAGATTAAATAAGGGGAAGGGAGCAATCTCAGTCAAGCAGAGCAGCTGATCCAAACCAATTGCAAACACAATAAAACTATAGGGCCCAACCCTGTGCTTGGAAAAACAGTCCTAGGAACGTCAGTAACAGGGCAATGATTTTATATGATGTTGGTAACGAAAATACATCTCAGAGGTGCTGAAACCTGTACTGCTCGTACACTGGGGCATCAGAACAGCTATAGTAATTAGCCAACTCAGAATTCCCTTCCTCTATGGATTGATTAGTGCACACTGCAGGGGCTTGGCTGGTGCAGATGCCAGCTAACAGTCCATCTCTGACTGAGCATGAGACACAGAAATATCCAAATCCTGTACTGAAGTAAATGCTAAAGCAAAAGCGACCAAACAAAGCCAAGTGAAGGCATTTGGAGTGGAAGATCCCCAGTGAGCAAGGTTTACTGCTCAGGAATTAGAATTTAATTGTGAGAACAGGAAAAGGGAAGAAAAATGGGTTGGTGGTTTTTTTTTTTCTTCAACAGGAGATTTAAAGGGTGAGTGCATGTTAAATGGACAGCTCGATTAACAATTAATGAAGAAAGGTAATGCTGCTCTTGCAAGAAGCATATGAGAAAAATGTTCCACACTCCATCCTGCCACCTTCTGACAATAGGATCGATGCAGGAGTGCTCAGGGGAGTGGGGCTATATAGGAGCTTATAGGGACCAGCAGTGCGTGCTCCGAGCAGCCTCCGCGGATGCGATGGCAGAGGCTGTGGCCCTGCGTGGTTCTGATTCATTGCTGCCTGCTCTTTGCACAAACCAAGCCATGCAAATCCGAATGAAATCAAGTCATGCCCAAGTGGTTCTGGGTGAGAAAGGCTTCTGAAACCTCTGCAGCCCAACTGAAGAGAGTGTTAGTGCTGGGGCAGAGAGCAACAACCTTAAACTGTAGACTGAATTGATAGGTAGGCTGCATACAGCCAGTAATATCCCAAAGGCTTTTCTGTATACACTGGATATAAAATTTTAATGAGACTCGAGATTTCTTTTTGATTTTCCTGAAGTTGTCTAAGTAGTAACAGGTATAGACTTAAAATATATATATATATATTGGCAAAAGGAAACAATAAGAAGGAGGAAAAAAAAAAGGGAAATCTTTCATGCTGTTTTTGCTTTGTTTCTAATTAATTAATGCCAGGGCTGATCTTTCAGTACATCTAGATGCACAGAGACACAAAAAGTTCACCAAACGTAATGCAATTAGGCTGCAGAAGAGTAACAATAGCTGAGCTTTTAAAAGTGTGTGTGAAAAACAAGCTGTTAGGTCTCAAAGGCCGGTGCATGAGAAGGAGCCTGCAGGAGAGCTTTAGAGGGGCCTTTACAAGGCAATGCCCATTCTGTTTTCTGACACATCAGGCCACAAGGATAGAGAAAGATTTTAGCAAGGTTTATGAAGTCCTGCTAGGGCCAGACCTCAATAGCTGCAAAGTGACACATGTCCCTGCCCCAAAGTATTGCTTCTTCATGACACCATCTTCATAGACAGTATTAAAGCTCAAGCAATGGTAGTGACCTTTATTTTTAAGGTTGCACAGTTTAAGTCATGTGATACTCCTCCAAAACCAACATGTCTTTGATTGCATTCTCTATCTTAGTGTGTTAGAACTAATCTGCTAAAATATTCATGTAGCAAAGAAAAATGGGAATAATAATTTAAAAAAAACAAGTATGTGCAGTGTGTTGGAATTAATGTGCTTGGTGGGACATTAACTTTTGTGTTTCCAAGATTTCTTAACCTTTCCACCTTAACAGTGTTCTGATGCAGCATTTTACATTTAGTGGTTTTCTCTTTTAAAGTTCAATTATGAAATGAAATAAGGACTGGGGAGAGTGGGGGGAGTGGGGTAAGTGGAAGAAAATAAAAGAGGACCAGGAACAACAGAGCAATAGAGCTAAGTCCTTTGCTGGGTGAGTAAAGCTCAAGAACACCTTAGACTAATCACTTCATACCTAAGAGGAAATTCGGAGCACGCAAGCATAGAAAGCTGTGCAATAATTAGACCAAAAGAAAAAAGACTTAATGAGATTTAAGTGATACATATGCAGAGCTGACCCTTAGAAAGTCTTAAATGTATTTCTCCCTCACATGGCTGCTCTTCTAAAGGGATGTGCATGAAACATTAACACATTTGCATGGAAAATCCCATATGGTTGTATTTTGTTTTCATTTTTAGCTATGTGTTTCTGCTGCACTTGTGCTGCACCCTCTGCTTCTCAGTGAGTGGGCTTTATTAATACAAGATTTTAAAAAAATAGGAGGTATTTGGAATGTTAAAGGCTCCTGAAAATCCAAACTGTAAGAATGATTTTCAAAACATTGAAATTGAGTATCTAACTCTACTCTGCCCTCCACTACAAATTACAGATGAAGCTTTCTATGCTCTGACTCAAAAAGAAATAATGAAAACTTATTTTTGGCAACAAACCAGCCAGAGAAAATTATATTCCAAACAGCAAATTTTATAAAAATTGAGAGTGTGAGAACAAAAGAGAAGGAGAAAGAAGGGTGGTTTGTAATGAAGACAGTTTTACAAGTGTAGCTGCGATGGGCATACTAATCACCTGCTCGAACAGGAGAGGGGATATCTAAACCACCCTGGAATATGAATGTACCTAATCAATCTTCCAGGTGTTGGTGCATCCTCTCCCCCCTGCCCAAGGCTGTCCTGAGTCCTGCCAGATGCATTTTCCTGAAGGTACAATGACTCTGTAGTATTATCAGGTCTTTCTGCACAGAGGTGGTTGCAGGAGGTTGTCTGCTGACTGCTCTCCAGTAGAGCCCATCTTAAGTTAGGGTTGAAATGATGAACTTGAATCTTAACAGAGAAAAAAAATAAAAAAATCCCCAGGGCATCCTTGATTCATGAAAATAAACTTATACCAGTTGTTTTAAAACTGTGCCTTTTAAAGTGCCTTGTTTAATTAAATAGGAGAGATCAAGTTTTAAGGTGTTCCCTCATTTTCTGGCTGAACAAACTCTTTGCAGAATTGAATTGTGTAGAAATATTCATAGCCAAGGACATAAAGATATGAATCAACATTAAAAAAAAAAAGTCAAATAATTCCAGATTCTTCCTTGTCCCAGATTTCCCTACAAACCTGAAGCCTATGCAGTTCTTCAAGATACACTTTTAATCAAGGATATAACAAAGTGTGTGCTCAGGTCACTGAAATGAACAAGATGTCTTGTCTCTAAGTTTAATTAAAAGATTTCTTCATTGCATTGTGTGGTACAAAATTCTCATTTGTTTTATGTTTGTTGTAATTAGAAGTGGTCTCTTGTCATGCAGCTCGATGCACTCCTCTCCTGAACCTGTCTGTACTTTAATCTGTACGAGGGGGTAAAAGGCACAAGTAGGAAATTAATCTTCCTAAAACAACTTTCTCTCTTGCACAGGTTTCCAGCTAAATAGAAATCTGCTCATTTCTGAAAAGACCTACCTCTAGTGAGCATGAACATGCTTGTAGCTCCTCGTTACCCCTGTTCCCTTTACTGCCCTCTTGGCTTCTTTATCTGTAATTGTACCATAGACTAAATCCACTCACAGAATTTAAGCACATATCTAATTGTAAGCCTGGGCTTAAAACCTGTGGGTTACAACAGGAGTTAAGGGTTTGTAAGTGCCGTGGTAAATAGGGATTAGATCTATCTGCCTTTTGGGTCAGGATGTTTCAAATGGGGACGGTTCCCTTCTTTGTGCTTTCTGCCTTGTACCTCCAAAATTGTACTCTGCTACCCAGGAGGAAGGGTTTGTCCTTTGCTAGCTGTCACTGGAAATGTGGTGCCTGGGTGTGCAAAGGTTTGATGTCTATTCATCGCTGACAAGCAAAATTGCACTGGGCTGTCTAGTTAGTAGTGTCTTGACAGCAAGAATGTTTTGCCCTGTGGGATTCATGGGAGTTGTTGAGTGATTACAGGGTGGCCAGACATCATGAAGGCTTTTGGGTTGTCCAGTGCTGGGAGATAGATGTAGAGCCCTTCCTGGAAAGGAGTGAGCGATGACTTAGTGACTCCATTATCAGTCACCTGGCTCTGCTCCATTGTACACCTGCCTTTACTGGATCAGATTGATGTGAAAACAAGCTGTGGAAGTGTTTATTGTTTTAATCAAAAAGCCAGGTGGATTAGGCTGAGGACAGAAGGGCTGCCATCTCAGATTAAGCCAGATGGGCTGGGGGGTCCATCTAACCCCGCATCCTGACTACAAAGGTGAAGCAGAGATTCTTCCCTGAATATATACTCCCACCTGTCAGCACACTAAAGATTAGGAACTTCCTGCACACACACAGCTGCATCTGAATTGTCACATTTAACAATCCACAACAGAACTGTCTTCTGTGAATTTATAGGATCCTTTTCAGGTCTCCGTAGCACCCTCTGGCAAGGACTTCCATAGAGGATTCTGGTTGTCTTCCTATTTTTTCCCTGAGATTACTCTAGGAACACTCTGTAGGGCTGTTACTACAATACTTTGGAAGCCGGTATCACAGGGTATACACAGGCACAAAAGCACAATTCTTTAGAGCAATTCATTAGCATGAATCAGAGATGGTGCTCCCAGGGCTTCATAAGGAGAAGGCAATGGGAACATTAAGTATGGGATAAGCAATAATCTTTGAGAGCTCAACTCCATCAGATGTGCCTGTCTTTCTTGAAGTGGCTGAGTGGTGTTCAGCTGCAGAGAGAGATGTGAGCGATGCTCACGTCAAAGCAGAAAAGGGATGCATATTGCCCATGCCTCTTCTGCAGGGTCCTGAGTGCTCCATGAGGTTTGGCTGCCCTTAATTCCTGTTGCAGATGAAGAAAATGAGCTCCCTGTAGAAAATTTATAGTTCTTTGGTGTTTGATGTAGAAGGTTATGAAAACACTGAAGAGACCTAACTGTGATCTTACAATTCTAAACACAATGCCTTTGTTTTCTCTGTGGCTCCCTTTGTTTGCTCTTTGTAGAAAATTTGTTCCACAGAATTCAGCTGTTGCAGAAAACTTTTTGTGATCACTTAATTCTCTGGTATACTACAATCTCTTTTCTTCTTCCACTATAGCAAACACCCTGTGCATAACTCATTACAGCAAAAGCAAAAATCCCTCTTATTTTCTCAGTACTTTTAGCTTTTCACCTGTCATACCATCTCTTGCTGAAATTCTGCCAAGTCCTCCAAGCTAAGCAGAGTGAACATGTATCAGTAGGGACCTCCAAGAAACACAGGCTATTTCAGCACTTGGCACACAGTTCTTTGAATCAACCCTGAACATAGCAGGCTGGAAGCAGAATAATACTGGGGTGTTAGAGGCTTTGCATTTGGCAGCGTGTGAAACACACGTACAGCGTGTGTCTTCCCATTTGTGGTGATTAAAAATCCCAAGTCACTGTCTAGAAGAGAAATACTGTGTTGTCTTGACTCAACTGCAGTGCTGAGCAAATGTGTTTTGGATGTACTATGTCGTGGGTTTAGCTTTTCCATGTGATGTTGCCCTTGTTCCCAGTTTCACCCTCTGTTTTTGACTCTCATACCCAACTCCTCACTGGCAAACTGATACTTCTCTGCAAACCGAAGACATGCCTGCCGTGAGATGACCAGCTTGCCATCTCTTCCCCTGCACCCTGTTACTGATTCTCAATCTGTATTTATTCCATGTGATACTGGAGCTCTGTCATCTCTGTTTTCACAGATGAGGAATGAGTAACTAAAAGACTTGCCTGTTAAAAGAATTTTGTGGCAAAGAGAGTCACACACACACTGCCTTGTTCCCGGGACATAATTGATAAACACCCTGGTGTGGGGGCTGCAATTCGTTTCACTGTCTCATCACATTTCCTATTTTCATTTTCTCTTCCAGGCTAACAGCTAAAGCTGTCGCTGTTCTCTTACCAATCTTGGGAAGCTCATGGATCTTTGGGATTTTGGCTGTCAATGCCCATGCATTAGTATTTCAGTATATATTTGCTGTTTTCAATTCACTACAAGTAAGTACCTGGTGGGAGAGTTTGTGGCTACTGAACTGCTGCTGAGATCCAATAAGTGGATCATTAGTAATGTTTTCACATGCTTGCATTTATTGGATTTTTCTTTCTATTCCTTCCTCTGTTTTTCAAGTCTGTGCTGGCCATCCAGTGCTGGCAATTGTTTAATCTCTGCGTGAACAGGGCTTTCATCCCATTCCTTAGTGTTTCCAGTAGCAATAATTAAATAAATGAGACAGTGAGCTTAAGAAATGAAATCCCTTCTTCCAGCACCATGTATGACAGGCAAGATTTTTTTCAGTAGAAATGCCAGGATAATTTTTCAGTGTCAGTTTGAGTCTTCATTACTGAAACTAAATGAAAGGCAACAGAAGTTTGTGGGAAAGGTGTGGTATAAGGAGAAAAGTGGAGCTATTCTGCATGGTGCATGTGATTCTTGCATAAAGGCAACTAGACCTTCATCTTATTCACACACCAATCCAGAAAAATATATCTGTCCAAGACAGTATCTGCCCAGCTTTAAGCAGACATTTCAGTCCCTGCCTATGGCAGGAGGCTTGGAACTTGATGATCTTTAAGGTTTCTTCCAACCCTAATCATTCTATGATTCTATGATAATTCTGGTTACAACAGAGGAGAAATAATGAACTCCCATGAATCCTTTTTTTTTACTCAGGAACAAATAGCACTATGGTCACAAAAGAATTACAACAGAGTCCTCCCCAGAAGCTGATAGGAAAAGTTCCAATGCTTTTCTAATGTGAAAACTATTGAGCTGATGTTTCCCAAAGAGCATTTCCCCCTGATTTAAGCTTAGAAGTTCTGTTTAACTTAGTTAAACTTAGAAGTTCTGTCAAGCACAGACAGAACTTCTCCTGTTGTCATGAAAACTGAATCCCTTCTTCTTTTCAGCCAGATTTCTCCTCTAAGACCCCAAAGGTTAGGAGGTGCTTCATAAAAGGAAAAAGGCCCAGTGACCTAAAGCTGTAGGTTTAACATAGGGACAGTTTGGCCTGTTCTTCATTACTTATAGCTCTCCAGCTACTTGATACCTGCTTTATACAATACTGCTAGAAATACACTATTGTATCTCATTCCTCACCCTTCTCCCCTTTGTCTCTTTTCAGGGATTCTTCATGTTCCTCTTTCACTGTCTTCTGAATTCAGAGGTATGTAACCAAATGGTGCAGACAAATTTGGGGTTACCAAATTCAAGTAACAAGAGTGTAAACAGAGAAAAGACTTCCCCTGATATCATTGCTTACATCCTCTTTATCACAGCATCATAAAACTGGTTGATCACTCCCAGCCAGTAATCCTTGATGAATCTCACCTTCTTGACTAAAGAAGGACTCTCTCACCGGTTTTTCTTTATGCAGCTGATTATTTTCCCCTTGGTGCAGAATCTTCCTACATCAGTAGGGAATTTCACTCAAGATCTTTAAATAATTTCAGTTCTCAAAAAGCTGGCAGTGGGCTTATGTCCTTGTGGCATCTGAGTACCATCAAGGGTGCAGCAGCTTCAGGGAGAGCCTGCACAGATGAGAGAGCTTGTGATCCAGTCTGTTAGGTCCATTTTAATTAGTAAATGTTCTAGGCAGCTGCTGAAAATGGATATAATGGCAAATCTTCCAAAGCTTTCAAACCAAAACTGCAAATACTGGGGATCTATGCTTAGATGCCCTGCAGTTTTGGGGTTATTTTGCTTTTATTATTTGTCATTTTTAAGAAGATGAATGGTAATACCATAATTCTTTGTATGTCTTGGAGGATGGGATAATCCAGGTAACATGAAAGTGTTGCCGATGAAATGGGATATGCAAGGCTATACTTTGTATAGCTTCACAAACAAATGGCTTTGTATTTAAAGTATGGGTACTTCAAAAGAAAAGCTGAACTTTAAGACCAAAAATACAAAGAAAAATGTAGGAATGGATTGTTTGATGATTTTTAATACAGTGACATTAATGTTGAGGAAGGATAACGAGGAAACAATTGCAAACTATACATGTGAAAATAGACACAACTTCTTCAAAAGATATCCTCTATCTGGTTTCATTTCTCCCCCAAAGGTTAGAGCTGCCTTCAAGCACAAAACTAAGGTCTGGTCCCTTACCAGTAGTTCGACTCGCAACATCAATGTGAAACCCTTCAATTCAGACATTGTAAGTATTCATCCTTTCTTTTTTATTCTCTTTTCTTCTCTCCTCAACCCCAATTGTACTTGAAAGTGTTCCACATTAAATTCTGTTGGAAAGAATAGGACACAAGAAGGCACAGGGGTATTTTTAGTACCGAACCTAGTGCATGGTGTAGACAGGTGGAATCAGCAAGTATTAAGCTGTGGCTACAATATCTGTTTTGAAAGCAAAGGACAAAATTCTGCCTTGTGGTAAACCATCAAATAAAAGCAAACGAAGGTTTTTGAACTCTTGAAGAGGGTTCAATGGGACTATTCCCACCAACTGTAATGGACTTCCTTTTACACATTCAGGCAGCATTTTGGCAGTGCATTTGTCTGATGATGATGGCTTTTTGATAGGGCACTTTTACATTTAAGCCTGAGGAATCAACTCTTAAATAAGTCAACACTTGAATATGCTTTCCTAGCTCTCCCTAAATTTGTTTTTATAAAGAACCTAACTTCCGACAAGAGAGGTATTATTAAGTGATTGCTGCCAATCACCTTAGATCCTGACAATAACTGTTTAAAATCCCTTTATGGCATATGTTCTCAGGACTCTGTGACAACGCTGTAATGTAAATAGATGCTTTAAAGCTTTTGCTTCATCCAGGCAAGAGTGGTTTAGCAAAATAAATAAATCTACTTGCAATATGATTTTGTTTTCCAGATGACTGGGAACAGGCCAGGCACAACCCCCACAAAGCTGAACACCTGGGATAAAAGCACCAATTCGGCCAACCGCATTGATCTATCAGCAGTCTGACAGCAATACCAGCTACCCAGTGCAAATCAAACCATACATTCAGGACCTCTGACACAGTGCCCACCAGTTTCTTCTCACTGTTAATACCAGTAGAAAACTGCTTTTTTTTTTTAATCACCGCCTAATCCATTGGGAATTGCCCTATTGTTTTGTTGAGCCCTCATCTGTTTGCCTTGTAACATGTTCTGTCACTTGGCTATTAGCAGCATCTGTAAAAATAACCAGCACAAACATACACTGGATGGGTCTGGCAGCAATGATGAAAACATGAGGTACAAAGCAAAAAGGGGCTTACTGCTATCTCAATCATTCCAGCTCCCAGAACTGAGGAAAGGCAACATACCTCTGGAAGGATGGATTTTTTATGCTCTAGAATGAAGTGCTTCCCATTGTGATGTCGTAATGGGGCTATTCTGGTCTTGCTGTGCACTCTGTTTACATTTATTACCTTACAGAATCCAATTATTGAAGTGAAGCTTATTCAAAATACATAGTGTGGTGATTAATTTAAATGCCACAAGGAAGCCAGGACTTGAGGGAGAAACAAGTTCCAGCTGCTTAGCTCCCAGCATGGATGTGGAATTAGCAAAGTTAACACACTCATTTGGTCTATGCACATAAATAGCATATGTAGCATGCAATACTCATGGCCTATTGGTGTTGTAGGTACTCCTGTTTGCATCCTATCTGTAAGAGGCAGCGATGGCTAAGCCTGTCCTGTAGCAGTCCACAGGATTTCTGTTGCTGATTTGTGTCTGCTGACATATCACAATACATAATGTATGTATTGCTTTGCCTGAAGCTTTTGGATGCAATCAACAACTGTCCATCAAGTGCATTTCACAAATGCACTGTAGCTTTTGGTAATCAAAACCTGGCACTGTGACTTATCTTCTGCTGGTCAAATCAAGACACTGAATTCCGACCTCAGAACTGTAACACGATGATATACTGTGAAGACAGCCAGACTACAAATAAGTCTATGTATTGTTACCTACAGACATCTTTTAAATAGGTCTCTGCAGAGTCTTTTGTGGTTTCAAACCATACTCAGCACTTAGCAGGGAAAAAAAACAAACCCACTGTAGTTTCTCTTGTGAGCAGTGCTCTGTAGGTTCTCAGAGTGATGTTTGGAGGTGCAATCACAGCTGTGCCAATGATGCACCTTTCAAGCTGGGGGTAAAGCAGACAACCCCTGGGGGTGCTCAGAGCCCCTAAATACCTATCTTGCTCTAGGATTTCCCCCAGAGACATTTCCAAAGGGAAGGCTCCCTTCACAGAGCGGCATTGCAGTCATTTCTTTTAGCCCTAGCTCTACCTTTTTTGCAGTAGCTGTCTCCCTAACACACCAGGTATACTGCTTTGCAGGAATTACCACTGTAATTAGCCTTCCTGGTACACTGAGCTGTTAAAATAATACAGAAAGAGGGAATATGCAAATATTCAACTTCATTTTTTGGTAAGCATTTATTGTAGGGTTTGTTTTTTTCTTCATTAAATGATTGTATCTTCAGCAGCTCAGGCCATTTCTGGTACCAGTGAATCTAGCCAGATACCTGCTATTGATTTCCAAGAGAAAAGGTATTTGCACTCTAATATGCAGGGTGGAAATTGTTTATTGGCTAGTAAATAAAGGTAAATTGATCTTTAGGGAACAGAAAACATCCATCAATTAGGATTGGATTTAGTGAAGTGTTTCATCCAAAAGAAATGGAGCTGAAAGTTTAGAAAACATCAGTGCATTTCATTTTTGATTGATCCAAAGCAGGTTTTCTCCATGTTTCCTTTCTGCACTGGGAAAACACCAACCTGTTTCAGTTTGGACCAATCTTTTTCACATCCTGTGTCTCTCCTGGCCAAGACTTGGTGGTGCGGTCACCAAACTGAAATCCCACAGTGTCCCCAAGTTTGCCTGTGGCTACAATTTAACATATACATACTCAGAAATTATCTTAGTTTCACCAGATATATGTTGGATTTCTGCAGCTAGACCAGAGCAGAATGTGACATGCTGCATATCACACATAAATGTGCATGAAATATATAGGCTTCTAATCTTGTGTTCCCTATTGCTAAGTTACTCGAGCTGCTGACAGGTAACTCTGAACGGGAGGGTCAGTGTTTAATAGCTAGATATCTAAATGTCTATGTCTTTATTTTGGCTTTTGTGCATGGCTTTTTCCTAGCATTTTCTACATTACCCTGTCTTGCAGCTGTACAAACATACGGGCTTTTCTTGGCCTGAGAACGGTGATTTATTTTTTTTTCCCCCTCAAAAGACACAGTAGGAGGAGCCTTTGGAATGTAAGGAGGAGATTGTAACAGTACAGTACTGTGATAGTAGAGTTCAGTGTTTGTAGTGTGTGTAGGCAACATATTTAAGCATATTTTTTTATACTGGAGCATGTGGGTTTTTTTGTTGTGTTGATCTTTTGGTTTGTTTTATTTGTATTTGTTTCACTGTGACCATGGATATAGGTTTGAAACCCTCCTTGATCATTTCTAATCATTGTTTTACAGCCTGAACAGGTCTGTGAATGAACCAGAGGACATACAAAAGCTTCTGGTTTTAACATAACCTTATTTTTTAAGAATATTCCCTTCTAGACAATTTTGATTTCCTGCATTTCCTCCTGTGCTGATACACATTGGTCACCTATGTCACTACCCAAGGCCCATATGAAAAGAACATTCAACATATAAATGACAGTACCAAATGACAGTAGTTCAAAGGGCTAAATCTGCTTTTCACCCAGGTATTCCATACTGTAAAATTGCTCTACCAAAAGATAAGAGAGGGAAGACATTTTTCATTTCGATACCTTCGAATGTGACACAGATATATTACATATCAAGGGAGCATTTATTATCCTGCCTCTGCTGAGACCCACTGTGGGTAACCTGCATCCCGTGCTTTCACTTTGGAACGTTGCTTGTGATGAAGCAGTTTATCTTGGTGTTTATGTCACATGAGGTGAGGAGCAAGAATACTGTATTTATAATAGTAGGTTGGGGATGGAGTTTCTTTTGTTTTTTTGATAAAATAGTAAAACCCCACACTGTACAAATGTGTTCTGTTGCCATCTAAGTCCTTTCTTTTAGTTTGATTAAATGTGGTTCTGTTGTTACCGAATGCAGCAAAAGTACTGAATAAGAAATGCTCAAATGAATCTTTAAACAATCTCTTCCTGTCCTCAAGTCTTTTGAAGCCTGAAAACCTTGCTGTTTATTTATAGGCTTGTATATAGCAGTTTTTGCAATATGTTTTTGCAGGACAGCATCATTTTGTCAACGGTATGAAATCTTAATTGAATGAGATGTGAGTTTTAAAATAGGTAATGTAGCAAGAATGACTTTGCCAGTAAGTACTGAAATAATTTAGTTTTGTTTTGTTTTTTTCCCCTCAAATAAATAAGAGATCTTAATTTCCTAAAAGAACTTTGTATTTCTTAAAATTATTCTTTTGACATGGGTTATAAACAACAGCATAACAGTTATGGCTCCACTACTGTGATTAAATAGAACTTTACTCCTATGAGGAGTCCTACTATAATCATCAGGTGCAGCTAAGTAATGCGCAGACAATATTTTTGTATTAAGGTTTACATGCACACAATATGCTGAGGAAAGTAACTCCCTCCCCTTCAAGAAAGGAGCTTATTTTATGTAGCAGCTGTCACAGATTATTTCTCCTAACCCAACTATTCCAGCGACCTGGTCAAGGTCAGTTCCTAGGTGAAAAAGTGACCTTTACAAATGTGACAAACTGGTTCCGTCATCTCAGGCATGGTGGGTTAACATCTCAGCCAACAGATCTCTGAGGATAGCAGTGTTACTGCAGATATATATACACACATCTGTGTGTGTGTGTGTATACACCCTCACTTAAGATACACACACATTTTATATATATATATATAGATATATACACACAGACTAAATAGATGTGCATACATATGTATATATCTATACACACACCCATACCCACACACAACCCCTTCTTCCTATCCCTTCTTTCCTAGTTTCTCTGGTTGGGGACAGAGAATTTGCTGGACAGAAGAGGGGGACACTTGCAGCAGTAATTCTCCATGGCTGTCTGTGCTGTCCTGCAGCCAGGTGATTGTAGGAACTATCAGCCACTGACTATCCATGTTTTGGATGCCTGGGGACGCAGGGGTGCTCAGAAAGGGTGCTGAGTCAGAAATGCCAGGGTTTTGTCATTGCTCTGCTGTTACCCTGCTGCGTGACCTTCAGCAAGTAACTTTTTCTGACTGTGTTTATCCCATCAGTGAAGGGGATACTGTCCTATTTGATAAGTGTTTTCACACTCAGAGGTGACAAACAGCATTTATTATTAAATACTGATGCTACACAGTAATTTGGGTTCTTTTACCTCTTACTGGCTCCAGTGCTGAGGCCTGAAGCCTTGTATAGCATGGCCCCCTAACCTTGTCCTCACAACTGCTGTGCTGCATATTTAGGCTCCGCCGTGGCCTGTTGCCATGGAAAGCATCTGTTAATTGCTACTGCATAAGGACAGGGATTTCTCCACTGTTTTTTCCTAACATCTGCAGAAGATGTCCTGCTCACTGTGGCTGTAATGTCTGCATTTGAAGCAGGGCTTAGCAGCTCCACTGGCCGTGAATGCTGCATCAGAGTGTAAGCAGGGAATTCCTTTGATGATTTCCCAATGTTCTATCAAAGGGGTGGGATCCCCCTGACCCTTGGGGCAGCCGACTAGTGGCCTTTCTTGCCAAGAAGAGATCTGAGATTTAGAACCAGCACTAGGCCTCTTGCAGAAAGAGATCTGAGATTTAGAACCAGCCCCAGGCCTCGCGTCTGTGGCTCAGACTGAAACCTTGACATTAGGCCTAGTTTCACTCTGTAGCAGGGTGATGGGTCATAGTCAAGCCTATTACAAACTTTGTGGGTTCTTTTCTTAAGTTAATGCATATTGTATTCTAACTTTATTACTACTAAACTGTTATATGGCAATGATAACATATACTCAGAAATGTTAGATCTTGAAGAACAAACAGCTCCAAAAGCTTATCATCGTAGGGGTGCAATCCTGCAGATGACATGCTTTCAAGGTTAAAGCTAGTTCTGTTATGATTAATAGGCTTGCCAACTGTCTCCTCTGTGTTGGATAGCTGTGTAGATGTAGTGGTGTGATGATGGAAAGTTAAATAGGAGGGGGATTCTGTGATGAAGAATAACTAGAGCAATTATAGCCTGAAAAATTGAAGATTGGAATTTAGATGCAAAAGGTGTTTCATCATCTTTCAATACTCATTACAGAGAAACCATCCTCCCTTTGTATCCCCCAAATCCTGTAGCAAGGCATACAGCAAAGAATGCTTTCTGGCTATTCTGTGAAATGTCGAGGGTATTTTTAACATTTATCATTCATGACAGAATAATAAATTAGATAATTTTGGCACTGGTTTACATCATGTTTGCCTTTAAAAATATTTTCATTATATCTGTGTTATGCTTGGATGACTCAGTGTAGTATGTCATGGATAGTTATTGCTGTAATTGCCCTTGTTCACACAATTTTCCTTCTTAATAATCCCATATGTTCTTGGAATTCAGACGCCATATTTCATCTTGTCAAGGGTGATTACAATACTAAATGTACCACTGACATCAGCATACACACCAGGTGCTGACATGTGACAGAAATCACAGGATGATAGGGCTTGGAAGGGACCTCTAGAGATCATCTAGTCATAAGGGTGGCTGTTAGGCATTGTTCAGTGCATCTTCACCAAGAGTTTCCTTGACCAGCTGCTATTTTGCTAAGGGCAATTCCCAATAGAGCAGTTGCAGGCTAATTTACCTATACCCAAGGCAACTGAAATTTTCTCTCCCCATGTTATTTGCTGTGGTTACTGAACAAAAGCAGGCTTGATTGGGCATTGCATGTGTGCCTTTAAGTATGTGCCAAGATAAGCATTTGCTTATCTCTGCTTATGAACATGGAATAATGCATAAAACAGTTCCAGAAAAAAAAATAATAATAAATTGAAGCACAATGACCAACTGTGTCACTGCAAAACCTTAAATTCAGTTTGTGCTTATAACATTCTGGAACAAAATGCACAACAGAAACACCCCACATTTTTACCCTCCCAAAGTGTCTTAAGCAGCAAAAATCAAATTCTCCTTGGATTGGAAAACCTGGGCCTCAGACTAGGATTTTTGACAACATGCATATTATGTTGACTATAGAATGTTTCCTTCTGGCATCTTTGTTTCAGATTCTGCACAGATGTGAGCACATCTTCTCACTTAGCCAGTCATGTATCACTAGTTTGTCATATTTTACCATCTCCAAATGAAAAAAAAAAAGGGGGAGGTGTCATGCATGTGTCTGTGTTCATAGAGGAAAAAGGGGAAAACTCAGTCCTCATCCTGACCCATGGGCCTTTCATACTGATGGCTGTGTGGGAGGCTTCAGGATCTGAGGCTTGCATCTGTGAATAGTGGCAGCAGCATCAAAGGGCATAATTATATAATAAAAAAAGCCTGTGGACTATGTTTCATAATTAGTAAGCTGAATATTGTGCATTTAGATTGTATATTATGCATTAAAATCTCAGATATGTACTCAGTAGAATACACAATTAAATACAAGTTTATGTATATTATCATCCATGATACAGAGATATTTTTCAGTCATATGGCTTCATATGCTTAAATGCCTGCTCAATATTGCCTGCTACTAACTGCAAGTCAACATACGGCATACAAAAGGTCTCCCAGAATTCATTCTTAAAAGCTAGACTATCCTTTATTTGGTGCTTATAAATAAATTTTTACACCTTTGGACTAAGGGGATATCAAATCTAGGGGATATCAAATCTAGTAGCTGATTATCATCTGGTAAAAAAATAGGTTGATGTTGGGAGCTCTCTAAGCAGTTTGCCTAAGCCTTTCCTGCTACTCAGCTGTTAGGAACAGTGTTCAATCACAGTCTGGGCAAGTTAATTAAAGGTGTCAAAACTTCTGCGTAGGGCAAATGGTACAGAGAGAACTGTCACTGTGCAGGTGTTGTGCAGTGTGTCAAGAAGAAAAGAGTTTGAGTAAAACGTTGATAGCACCAACAGCTAATGGTCTCAGTCACTCTGGCGTGAAATAAATGTATCTGAAGATCTCACATCCAGAATAAATTGATCAGCACTCTGGTAAGACTGACAGCCAGATCTCCTTGGATTATTCACCATTTGACTGTGGTGGTTTTACACACACACACACACACACACACACACACACAGACCCCAACCTCTACTGAACAGAACAACGTTTTGGATAGATAGACCCATTGGCTTCAGCGGGTCTCTGCCGTTCTGATGATAGATGCAGCTCCCAGCAATACCTTCCCACACGTGTTTTCATCCACTCCCCACCCCATCAACACACCGACTGTCCCCACATCAGCAGCAGGTCCTGTATAAGCACAGACATTCCCACCGACTTCCCACATGCCCGGAGCCAGCACAGCACCACACTGTCTGTCCCCAAGAGCCCCTGAGCATTACAGCTGCAAACCCCCCTATGAGAATTTCCTGCTGCCAGTGCTGGATGTGGCTCAGCAGGACCTGCAGCAGGTTCTGCAGCACACTGCATTGCCAGCATGCACAGAGACACAGGGCAAGGCTGGGAAGGGCAGGTGGTGACCTTCCACATCCCTACCAGTAAATGCATCATCAGTACATCACTGCATGTGAACTCCTCATGAGCAGAGCTGTGGTTTTGTTCATGGCATGTGCATTAGACATATTACATTTCCAGTATTCCCCTTTTTCCTTGCGCTGCCTATGTTGTCTTCAGGAGCGACCCTCTCCCAGTTAAAAACAGAGGTTGTCCCAGAATAGGTGGAATTGGCATCACTTACATTTTGCAGGGTAGAGCACAGCATTTCATCATACAGCACTGCTGCAGAGCCAGGGGCTGCGACGTGCCTCCCACCTCCTCTCTGCCACAGTGCATGTAGCTGCTGCTGCTTTCCATAACACTGTCTAGGAAGTTCCCCCCTCTCTCAAACCCCTTAAGGAAAATGAATAATCACAGAAGAAGCCATGTCAGTGCATTTGTCACAGGCAAAAAGCCACACCAGTGAAGCAGCGCAGCCTTGTCTCTTTTTCCAGTAGGGGAGCAGGAATCACCCTGAGTGTCACAAATCTGGATTTCTGCATTCTGTTCCACAGCAGAGCTGGAAAAAAAATCTGTGAAAGCTGCTCTCTGTTTGTCTGAAGGGCCTCCCTGTCAAAATCAGTTATTATTTACACTTACAGACACTCAATACAGGATACATTTGTGCTGTAAAATAACTCACGCTGTGCTCTGCCATCATAAGAGCAGAGCTTATTTAGATCAGAGTAGCCACTTAGGAGGATTTCAATGGGCAGCAAAGGGTAATATTTGCTCCATGACTTCAAGAAAGTCACTTCTATGAGTAATTTCTCTTTGAATCCACAGCAGTTGAAATCAAAGGAACTTCTGAAATCAAACTTATTTTCCAGCCTGTCAGCAGACTCAACCCATGAAAGGAGCAGGCACTGCAATCTCAGGCACTGAAGAGCCTAAAGCCCAGGACTTGCCACCTTGTGCAGTTACAGCTCTGCTCTGGGGCTCAGACTCAGATGACAGCAATGCACTGGTGTCTAACAGGAGCCCCACAAAAGCTGGCACATGGAGAGGGACTTGCCTAAGGCAGACAGAAGAAAGAGTGAGGCCAGGAAAACATCCTTGGTCCTGTTTCCTGCAAGCACAGCAGCCTTGCCTCCAGGCTGAAGCAAGGCTCCTCACCTCCAACAGGCTGCCCAGCCCTGACACAGCACCAGGTCCCTGCTCGCCTGCAGCAGTAGAAGAGCTGGAGCATCACTTGCTCACCTGCACCCTGCATCCTTCTCTGCTGTCGTCTTCCTTCAGCCACCTAACCCCTTCTGCAGAGCTCATTTGAGTGCAGAGCAAACATTAGCCATAACTCCTAATGACAAACAGCAAAACATTTCGTAGAGCAACTTTTAATACCATTTTTCTGTTAAGAAAATGTTTGGACCTGTGAAGACCTGACTGTTCTTTCTGCAAGAAAAACACAGTCCCTCCTGGATGTGCATCAGCACAGCAATTTAACATGGAAAGAAATATCAGATAATTTTCTTCCTACATATCAAAGCTCTTCATTTAATAGAGCTATTTTTTCAGATAACAGCCTCGGTAATGGCACTACAAGAAATGCTCATTGGTAAGCTCAAAACAGCTAAACTCTAGTTTCCTTCTGTGTACTATAATTTGTGAAACATTTTACTTTCCAAGATGAGAAAGTAAGAATTTAGAGATGCAGTTTAAAGAAGTAAAAAAAACCCAACCCAAAAAAACCCCCACCCAAACCCAGAAAACTGCCATGCAAGATGAGTAACACAAAGGCATAGTGCAGCCTTACTCATTGTTTGGGCCAAGGGCCATAGGCAGCAACTCCCTTTGTTCTATAGAAGTGATGTACAAAGTACACACTGCATATACACAGCTTCAAACTCTCCCTGGTTGCCAGCACAGTAGGAGTCTGGCCAAAAATAATCTGCTTTCAGTCAAGAAACGTCCCTGCAGAAACAGAGGGACACAGAGGATCTGCTGGTGGGTCAGAGCACACAATGGGGAGTGCCAGAAGGAGCAAGAGTTGCTCTTCTGCTAAATGAGAAATCCCCATAAACCACAGCAAGTTGGTCACCTGCTGCCATAGCCAAACTGTTACTCCTTCAAGTTAACTCCTGCCAGGAAACAATACAATTCTCAGACATGATAACAGTGACAGTAAAGCATAATAACACATCATCTGTATAACCAGAACTCTCTGCTCTAAGATGCAACACCCTCTCATCCATGCAGTAACTGTTCCTAAAGCTATTCTTTCATTGATAAGTGTTTCAGTCAGAGAACTCCTGCCTATTGCTGACTTTGAGGGAGTTGAAAAGTATAAAAACAAATTGTAAACTCTTTGTGCCAATAAAGTTGCAATCCATGTTAAACCACTCTTGTTCAAGCAGCCATCAAGAGTGAGAGCTGTTGAAGACAGAGCAGCTTGACAGCTGTTTAGAACAAGGAAACATTGTAGAGAGGAAAGCTGAAAGGTGAGGTGTTTCGTGTTACTTCAATGTTCCTCACAGCTCCTGTAATTACTGCCCTTAGGTCTGTATGATTTCTCTGCAGAGTAAGAGAGCTGGACCCTTCTTTTAATCTCACAAATGGACAGCATCCTGGTTTTGAGCAGTTTGAAGCTTAAATTTCTGATCTATTACGTGCAAATGTGGGGTTTTGTTTTTAACCCTTATGCATTTTCAGTTTGAATAGTATTTTCAGTTCATGACATTTTAAAATAAAGGTATTTAGAACTCCTGGATTCCAGTTATCGTATCTATTTGGCAATTAACATTCTTCTTAATGTGCATCAGTACCACTAGGCACCCCCCACAGTCCTTTAAGAATAATTTTGTTAGTTACTTGTGTAGTCACTCCCCAGACTCTTCTGTTTCACTTACCTGGCATTACCTGTTCAAGTGAAGCCAGAGCAGATGTCACAAACTATAGGCATTTCTCTCCTACATGGTCTACAGGTACTGCTTCCCTTGCAGTATTAATTTTGGGACCAGCATAGGGAAGAGGTTATGCTACCTCCACTTCTACCTCCTGTTTTTTCTTCATACAGATGGTGGGGTTTATACAATGGAACTATTTACAAGTCAAAGTGTATTTGCCAAGGAAGGATGAGGCAGGTGGTCTCTGTTTACAATAATCAAACACCTTCACAGGTCTTGCTCCCCTCTTCATTCTTTCAAGCTGGTTACTTCCCTTCCCATAAATACCACTTCAGTTTATTTAACTCCTCCAGCATTTCTCACTTGGTCTTGCCAGCACTTAGATGTTGTAAACATTCCTTTCTGGGATGTCTCCATTCTACTTTTTGCCTTTAACATTTGCATCTGACATTGCTCTGCCTGGCTGGGGAGGCTGAGGTTATGTGATAAGGAGAAACACATGGCTATCTATAAAGCTCAAGTAGTAAGTGGCTTATTTGTAAACACTCATTTACAGAGATCCATACTTGGCCAAGTGCTTTCTGACAACATCCTCTCTGTGAGCCCAGGCGGCTCTGTGAAGTAGATCCTGGAGTGCTGTGAAATGGCGTCAGTGAAGTTAAGGCAACTCGTGCCACCTGAGGGCCCGGCTCGGCCTGACTTCTCTAGCAGCTAACAACCAACTGCAGCTCTGCTGAGGGCCTTGAGCCTTCTCCTTACCTCCCCTCTCTGCTTTCTGGCTCAGGTTGGTTCTGGCCTCCTGCTCCTTTTCTGGCCTGGCACAGCATTTTGACAGGCAGTTGCTGGCTGAACACCACTTCTCGGTGCCTTACGTGCTTCTGTGTTTTAAATTTGGCATAGGATGGATATTGGGGCTCTTAAGACACTAGTTTCTATGGAAGGTATTCTTCTCATACAGATAGATCAAGGGCTCAAACTTCTAAGTAGCTGGTTTGGATTTATTACAAGTGGTTCTCTAACAAGAATTGATTTTCCAAAATGATGCTTTGCCCCAGAAGTTTCTGAAGCCCTGTGTCAGCAGGGGCACAGAAAGCCCAATCACTGGGTCCAGTGCCATGCAGTGGAAGATGAATAGACTGCCATAAGGAAGGTTATTTCCTGCTGTACTGTTCAAAAACCAGCGGAGCGCTGTAGGGATATAGCCTCATCCAGGCCCTGGTTTACAGTCTCTGCTTGGATGCTTCTTGGTCCTGCTCTCCAACCTAATTTCTCCTATCTCATGGTCTTTAAGGGTGCACCAAAAAAATAGGATGTCTCTGAAGCAGAGAACCATTGATCCTGAGATTGATGACATCTGTGTCATCATTACCTCAGATATGCACAGCAGCAACTTCCTGCATCTTCAAGTCACAGAACACACTCAAGCACCAGCAAGCACACAAGGGCTGCTCCCCAAGTCTGCCTCACTCTAATGGTGGGTCACCGGTTTCCATGGCAACCCAAACTGGGAGAGCACTTAGAATTGATCTTCTTATTAATAAATTCATTGGCATTCAAGAGAAATAAGGAGGCCCCTTACTCAAGGTTATGTCAGGTCTCCTCTGACATAAGCTACCAAAAAAGCTAATTTAATTAGCAACTTGTCCCAGGGCAGCAATACTCCACCTCATACCCCTGGCTGGGCTCGATTGCCTCCAACTGCTACCAGAGACCACGACTCTCCTGGTCTCTGTGCCCCACTCAATAAGGAATTAAGTTTCACTGTTGTAGAATCTGAGCTACCATAATAAGCAGCGTGACAGAAATGCCTTGATGGATCTACTGGATGATGAAAACAGTAAAACTCATCACATCTCAATCAAAAATTAGTTCAGCTCTCTTCAGCAATTGAGGAGATAGCAGGAGATTTAATAACAGAACAGCAAAGTGTGCCCTAATGTGTGAAAAGTATTGTCTCGAGCAGCTTTGTGTGCAGTATTTACAGGGCTTACCTGCTATTCATTATTATTAAAATAAATACAAATAATACTGTTGATGACAGTGGTGCTTTAGGGGCTAGCAAGAAACCAGGCTACATACGCAGGAGGTAACAGCCAGGTTCCTCTCTGGTAAGTGGGATAAGCTCAGTGAACAATAAGCAGTAAGAGCTTTCTTTTGCCATACTCCCCCTGAGTTAACTTACTGCCATTAGTATGAGGAGTTGCTGGAAGGTTCTATAGCCTATTTTTATTAACCAGAAATATTTATACTGTGGAAATATCTAAATGCCAGAATCAAAACCAGAACCCCATGGTACTGATGACTTGACATACTCAAACTTTTGGGGCCATTTTCCAGAAGAGTTTATACAGATTAAAGGGATGTTCACACTGTCATAAGAGATGGGAAAGGTGGCAGGAATCCAGAGCAAAAGCAGAGAGACTTTTCTTTATTCAGCTAAATGATATTAAGAGGGATGGGGAGAAGAAATAATAATTAGCTAACACAGAGTAAAAGAATGAAATAAACCTGGTACCTAGTAACATTTTTTCAAAACATGACCAAGACGTCTGACTCCATGTAATGTTCTGGTTTGTGTAATTATCAGGCAACTGTGAAAACAAGAAAACTAAGTTTTATTTCTCTGCTAACTGGACTTTAAATAGTTAATTCAAGAATTACAGGAAATTGATTACCTGTGAATGTCCATAACTGGAGTTAGATCATCTGGCCCTGGATTAAGTACTATCCCTGAGTCTGGTTTCTTAGCAGAGCCTCCTGTAGACAGTGGTGGAAGAGAAAACAGGGAAAATGGAAAGCAAAGGAGAAAGTGTTGCTTTGGAGAGCAAAGTGGAGGTTCAGTTTCCAAAAAAGTATAGATCATTTTAAGATATTTAATCTGTAGACACCCATCTTAAAGTTTGGTTTTCCTGTGTAATATCTGGGGCTTTCTATTTTCTGTCCCTTTTCTCAGCACCCTTTGTGTGGAGCAGCTCCCTCTGCCACTTCTTTCAGAACCTGCTAATATCAATCTTGAACAAACATATGAGCATCTTCTTTTGGAAGTCATTCTTATGCAGAGCCCTAAGGCAGGAATCCTATCTGATACCCAGTTGTATTCCAGCACCAGCAGAAGATGACAGAAATTTTTGTACTAAGAACAGTAAGGTTTGGATCAGGCCCTCTCTCATGCTAGTACCACTGGAAAAAGGCCTAAATTTTAGTAAAGAAAGGAAAGGCAACATGTTAAAACAACCAGACATTGCAGTCAGAAATGAAGAGGATAAAAGCCTTTTGTTTCTGCTTTTTCTGTAGAGTATGAACAGGTCCCAAATCTATTTTGAATCAGCAGAAAATTCAGAATGAAAAGGGAAGGGGGGGAAAGGGGTGTGTGTGGAATATCCTCTCAATTTACCAGCCATTATAATATTCAGTGTTCCTGGAAAAAGACAGTCCTGGTTTATGATCCAAATTACAGATACAAGCTGGCAACAAAGCAAATAGGATAAGAAATGTTATTTTATATTAAGAAGGTGGGAGAAAAGGCACGTGTTTGTTCTTCCTCAGAGCAGCCCAGTTCTCTGTCAGAAAAGGCGACATTTACTATCAGTAGTATGAGGAAATGTAGATGAAAGAGGAAAATAACAGACAGGAGGAGCTGAGGAGGCTGCAGTCCTTTCTCTAGATATCATTGCTTGGAGAAGCATGCATCCTTCCAATACTGTGATGATGAAACAGATATGTATAACCCAACTTCACCATCCAAACTTGAGTAGCATCCACCTCTGTTTTCTAACACACGTTTAAATGTAACTGAAGATGCTAATGCATTGCAAAATGAGGTGCTTCCTGTTCCAGAATAAGAATGGGGTCTGGTTCCCAGGGCAAGAAGTTTCTCACACCCCTTTCTGTAACACCTGAGCATGTAAAGCTAAGGAAAGCGCTTCATGTTCTGTACATGCCTAAACACTACACCAGTGTTGAGGCTAGGATGCACCAACATTATCCTTTGGATAAAATGGATATGTACCTTTATCTGTCACTCAAAGCCTCAGTTGTACCAAAGAGCTTGTGAACCTATTCATCTTTGCTAGGATCCTCTTCCTATGTAAGGCACTCCACTCAGGCCAAAAGGTTCCCATTACTCATTTTCAAGTGGTCTAACTCACAGACCAAACTGTTTACAGACCCCAATTATAGAAATAGGCCATAGGCAAAAGTGGTGGTTTTGTTCTCCTTCAGAATAAATGCAATAAATGGTCTGTAATAGCTTAAATGATAAGCATTACCACACTGGTTCCCTTTTTTTCACTATTATATTTATTCCTGATAAGCTTGCAACATTTTTTCTAATTTTCTAATTACTGCCAGCTATAACATGGTAAAAGTTTCCCTTTTTAGAATTTGCAGCCTTAGGATACTTGTTTGCTGATGATATCCTTTCCCTTACAGTTAAGAAGAAGAATTAAAGACTTATATCCAGCTGAACATAAATGAGTCATATACATCGCTGTCAGAGTCTGTCTAAGGAATGATTTGTGACTACATTTTCTCTGCTTCTCATTCAGGCAGAAATCATTAGAAAAGATTTAATCAAGAAAGAGTAATGAACTTGATAGAAGCTGGCCAGACAAATGGGAAAATCACTTGACTTCTGTTGAGAGATGCTGGGGTTTTTGAGTTAGACCCTGCATTTTTTATTAAGTTAATATAGCCTCAGTTGTCTATTTCAGCTGAACTCCTGTTTCCCAACTATAAGTCAAACTGTAAGTCAGATGCAAGTCTGCTCTTCTTAGAGATCTCTGTATGCACACAGGTATATATTGATATGTATACATACCTTTAAACTTGTAGATTGGAAAGTCTGGGCTGTTTTGGGCTATTTTGGCCCCGATATCAGAATTCTTTTATCTGCAACCTTGCTGCAAACTGCAAACCCAGAAGAGCAGTCCTGGCTTGGAAAAGTCAGGTTGCTTATGAAAGCTGCTGGTGCTTAGACATTTGTGACTTTTTCAAAGAAATGAGTCTTAGTAGGATTATCAACCAAAGAGAAACAACTTTAACCATTACCCCACAGCAGGGCAGCCTGAGCAGCACGAGCACTGATTCAGGCAGTGGCAGAGCTACCCTTCTTTATGAATGAACCAAACACCTGAGGGGAAATACCTGTTTCAAGGAGATAATTCAGGTTGCTAGACCTGATTATATCCTTGCATGACATAC
This sequence comes from Zapornia atra, assembly GCA_013400835.1. Lineage (NCBI taxonomy): Eukaryota > Metazoa > Chordata > Aves > Gruiformes > Rallidae > Zapornia > Zapornia atra. The sequence goes on along the minus strand of VZTU01014319.1, from coordinate 91,918 downwards.
CAGCCGTGCTGCTCTTTTGCCTCTGGAGATGCCCTGGCACATTGAGCACACAGACACTGGTCATGTAACACCTGCTTTACTCCAGTGGAAAGAACCCAGCCTAGGAAATTTATGGATTGGGCATGCAATGTAGACACCAAAAGCATCATTTAAAGTGATTTAGATGAGGGCACAGGCCAACATACTCCTAGCAAGCTCCCTCCCTCTGTAGGTAGTTGTACTACACCTTTTAGACAGGTTGGTCCTTGAGTAGAAAGGGCAGGTGGCCCAAACTGTGCTGAGTGACAACAAAGCTTCTGAGTTGCCAAATGTTATTCCAAGGAGCCTGGCAAAGATCTTATAAAGCCAGTTTCATATTTAGTAGGATTTTGGACAGAAACTGGGCATTCATCCCAGAGCTGAAAAGCCAGTATTTTACCTGAAAATTTACTCTGTTTACTCTTACAGAGGTAATGTATCTCAGTGCTGTGTAGCACGGAGTGTGTTCAGGACTCCTGTAGCACCCATCTCATCCTGCTTAGCCAGAGGCACTCCCTATCTAGCTTTTGTGTTCTAATTAGGAAGTTTACCGGTCAATTAAGTATTCAGGAAGGAGCATTTGATATGTGAGTGAGGAATAATTTGGCTGCTGAGAAATGTCATTTACCATACCCTCCTACTCCATTTGTTTTCAGGAACTGGAATGTACAGAGATGTAGGCCTCATTTTGCATTAGCAGCATATGCCTGGTGTAATCACTTGCGATTATCACAGAAAGTGAACACAGCTTTTTGGGGGGGGAGGGAGGGGGTGAATTAGAAAGCTACAATGGAATGACAGAAGCTGTTCCACCATAAGTCAGTTTTCATAGTCAGAAAAACACGAGAAGATTCCAATGCTACTCTTGCATAGCAGCACAGATTTTAACATCATTACTTTTATATGAGCATTTATACAAAACTGGAATCGGATGCTTGGGGATGATAAATAATGACTACATCTTGGGTACCTGAAATCTACTCTGTTTCTACCTCTGAAGTACTCCCCTTTCTGGATGGTCTCCAGCATGGAAATATTGTTCACAATATTCACATGAGCGTTCTGAGGTTATTGTATCTTATTTGAGGAATGCCCCAAATCTCAAAAAAAGCCCCCACAAAACTAAAACTTGACCAGAATTCTTATCTTGCATTTCCTTTATTTCAAATTTCCTTGCATTGTTATCTTCCAGCTGAACAGAGGAAGGTGAAGCAGAAAACCCCAGGCTGCCCTAAGACTGTCATCATTTGACTGACAGATTACAGGATGAAAAATTTTGAGGTTGAAAGATTTTGCTCCTAGAAACACTACGGACATTTTGAATAAAAATAACCTGTGACATCACACAAAGAGAAAAAACCCATTAACTCCAAGCTACAAATAATACAAATAACTCAATTCCATTTTAGTTGATGAGCCCTCCAATTTGAAGCCTAATGGAGCCAATTGTTGAAGGAATTCCATCCTCTTCAGTAAGATTTATGTCATGTCTTGTTCTGAAACTGGATGAGACGTTGACATTTATTAACTACTTCACAGTAACTACTGTTCTTCTGTTTGCTAAAATCTTGTAACAAATGTTCACAGCTTGCCATTCACACATAATCTTTAGTTGTATGAATCAGTAGGAAGTGACTAATTGCAAAAATATTGAATACTTAGAAAGTAGAATATTAAAACAGAATATACACTGTGCCAGCCAGAGAATGTTTGGTCACTTATTGGGTCTGTTTTTCTCGTTTGATAAAACATTCTATGAACTAGAAAGCTCTGCATCAACCTTGGCTTCTGGTCAAAATTCCAACAGTGGAGTGTCCCAACCATATCCTTTCTTGTTTAGGCCAAACATTCAAATATTTTCAGGAAACAAACATAGAGACCCCTTCAATCAAAGTTTGCTGCTGAATTCAAGTAAATTATGTGATAATCTTTTGTTGCCCTCAGTATATATTTGTGGTTCGCTACTCACCAGCAAGACGTGCAGAACAAGTCAGTGTTGTTTAAGGCATCAATTTACAGTACACACCATTTCACTTGAGAAACAAAAAGAATACAAGGCTTTTATACAGAAATGCAATTTCCAAATGGAAATGTAAGAAGAGGAAGAAAAATATTTGCAGAAAACAAGCACAGATACTGCATGTCCAGATTATATCTATTCTATACATGAAAAGAATTCCTTTCTCCATTTCAATATTGTGTTTTCACATCTCCTGGTGTGAATCTTACGCTGGTTCTGTGCCATGCTGATCCATCCACTCTCTAATGAATACATCAGGGACATTACCAGGCAATTTGGAAATATTGAGGTGAAAAAAACTAACATTTTCCAGCAAGGTATATATTCTCTGAAGTGTAACCTCGCACTGCATTTTACCATGAAGAAAATTATACTTCAGGAACAAGGCCTTTCCATTTTCAAAAAACCCTCATGAGTTACATAGCAGTCCATCAGCCTTAAACCATTTACCTTACTCTGATGAATCTGTCCTGAGAACTATTTAAATTAAATTTAAATGAAATGCTTCCAATAGAAAGATGAAAGGCATGGCCTAAAGGCGGGACTGGAAGCAGTATTAACAAGGTCACTCCTGCCCCTCTGTTCTCACTCAGAGTGGAACAAAGTGAACTGAACCAGTAGCATCAGTCTGGCATAAAGATGATTTTTCTGTCAGTATTGTTCCATATTTTCTTAAATTCAGAAATAAAATCTTGGGCTTTGTCTATTTCTTTTTCAAATCCAAAAGATGTTTTCTATCAAAGTTAGAGTGCCTGGTCCAAGAAAGTACTCACAGACATCACAGTGACCAAAGGCTTGGTGGCACTTACCCTCAGAGAACAGAAGGGGAATTTAGGCTGGTGTCATCCTGAATAGAAGAAGATAGAAGGCTGTTGAAGATGATGCTACTGATAGTCTCTTCTGCAACATCTATTTATCTAAGAAATGTTTTGTGGCAGCACTTTTCTACCTTTATGACTTTTTAAAATACAGTGCTTTCATTTTTCTGTACCTCTGAGCTATCCTGGATTATATATAAAGGAAACTTCCAACACAAGAACAATAATGCTGTCCTTGTCTCTCAAAAAAACCTTTCAAAACTTGATAAACACTGACTTTATCACTTATCACACTAGGAACATCATTGACCCTGGATTATGTCTCCACAGGATCATTCGGGTAAGATTCTTTTCACTGCCTTGCAAAACAGGGTAGTGAAGTGTTACACTTCACTTCCTATGACACAGGAATATAGCCCTCATTACCTCACACTGCCACAGGACAAGAACTTCCTTGTTATATTGGTGTTTCTTAAAAGACAAGCTGAGATTTGAGCCTATGTTTCAAGAAAGCCAGGTGTTTGGCTTTTCATGAAGAAACCCTTCACTCCCCACTGCCCCATGACTTGTCCAGCTAAGCAAGTACTGGGCACCTGCTCATCTGCATGGCCAACCTTGTCACAGCCAGGACCATGCCACCAAGGCATAGACAAAGGCTTTGGCCACTGAACATTTCCAGAGACTGGGAATTTAGATGGGAAGGAACCATAAAAGCAGCAGATAGTGTTTTGTTTGTTCAGTTGTTTGGTAAAAAGATTCCCTGTGGTCACAAATGAAAGCTAAAGCTTTGCTTTTCCCTTCCTGACCACTCTTGAGGATCTTCCCTCTGACAACACTGGCATTTCTGAAGGTTATGGTCACCCATGTGTGACATTACTAAAAGATCTAGAAAGGATAAGGTAGCTGCATTGACATGTTTAGATAAGTTTGGTGCCTTAATCTTCTAATAGGCTTCAAGCAATGGATGGGTTAAATTTTTTTATAGTACCAGAGAAGCCAAATTTCAGATGTTTTATTAAAAGGAAACAGAATTGTTGGCAGCTTGCATTAGTTGACAGTCACTGTAAACGCAGGCATCTATTTACCCAACTCAGGCTAGACTTCAATTTACATAAAACTTCAAGATTATTGTCAACTTTTAAAAATATGACTCAAGCAGAGAGAGAGAGAGAGAGAGATGTAACCCTTACTCAAAGTGTCAATCTTTGAAAAAGACTAGAAAAAACTCAATGCAATCACTGAACACTGATCACTGATCAATCCTCCAACATTAAAAACTGACCAAACACTTTTCAGCTTCAAATTCCTCGTGTGAGTCTCAAATCTTAATAGGTAACTGTGATCTACATCTCCTCCTAGCCAGGTGGCTTAAAGTCACAAATGCATTACAGCATGGTTATTCTGTCCTCCAAGCTCCTGTAAAAGGCATGAACAGTCCATGGGAAGCAGAGTACCAGAGGAGCAGTGGAGCTTCTCCAACTCATTCAACAGGCCCCTGCTTTTCATTTCTATCCTGAACATAAGAAGAGGGGGAAAGCACTAAACACTGCATGTTACACTCCAAAACACAAGGACACTGAGAGGCAACCTAGAGGTAAAAAGTCAAGTGAAGTCCCCCCTCAGTCTTAGAAAAACCTTTAGAATAAAAGCAGAACTCTGTAAACAGCCAAATGTTCACAGAACAACCTAAAATCTATTTATTACTGGAGCAAAGAGCATGCAGCTCCCACATTTCCTGACATTTTGGCTCGAGACCCTTCTGCCAGGCTGGCATGAGCAATCAAGGCTATTATCAATAACATGACTTGGGAGTACTTGCTGGCTTTATCTCTTCTAACTGCTAAAAGCAGCGCATTTAGGGCTGGTGCACAAGGCATAGGGCACAGTGTGGTCTGCTGCTCTCAAGCACTGCAAGCTGCTCCGTCGTGTACTTAAAAAGAGCACTAAGAACTAGTCTCTTCGTGCCTTTTATATGAGACAAGAATGGGTGGCATTAGCAGGTGGTGGCACTGGACAGTCTGAGGAGCACAGGAGCTGTCACACAGCTCAAGGCAGAGCATCATCTTTTCTGGCCTGATTATTTTTCTGCAGGTACTTTCCTGAAATTACATAAACAGTTGAGCACAATATGCAAGCAGAGAATCATTGCTCATTTACAGAAGGATAAAAGGCATTTGATCACTATCTCCATATACTAATTAGACCCTATTCAAAGAACAGCATGGGCAATTTTGTGATTTCTGCTTAAACTGGATTCAAGCCTAACCTGGGTAAGCATTTTATAATATGCTGCTGAGTACTTAGCTGTACTTCAGGCAGTCAGGTTTGGGTTTTTTCATGCCACTACACTAAGCATCACAAGGTCTAAAGGATTTGAACAGCTAAATCCTGCTTTCATAAGTGACTAGACAGCTGGAAGTCCAAGATCACGTAGGCACAGCCATTAAAACATACTCAGTTCCTCAAATGCAAATTGATACCTAGCAAATTGTTCAAAAAGCAACTCTAGTCCAACTTCTACTTTCAAAAGGTGGTTCTGGAGACACAGCTATGTGGTTTTGGCTCCCTGTCGCTTAATGATGTGCAGCTATAGCTAGGTAGCAACAAACTTCCCTTTATCCAAGGTTTTAATGCAATACTTGTTTTGTATGCTCTTGTATTTGAATTTGTAGTCTCTAAAACAATAATAGTCAAATTGGGTTTTGTATTCTCTTTGCATCCTTGCAAAAGAAATCTCATTCAAGTCAAAATGGTTTTTATTGCCCATTGATCTGTATAACCAAAACCTGCAGCAACTAATTTCCTAGATTAAACTAATGAATTAAGATTGCATCACTAGACTCCTGAGTATTTCAAAAACAGGGACTGAGGAAAAGAGATTTACTGAAGTTAAAGAAATCTCTGGTTTAGTTACATTTGCACAGCTCTTTCGGTCAAGATGAGCTGCCAGTCATCAGAATCTCAGATAAAGATATATGATGTTTAGAAATGGCATCTAAGTCATTATTCCAGAGAACAAGCAGAGTAAGTGTGTTATTAATCCTGGGTTCTTAGGCCAATTTAATTGCTGTCAGTAAATCAGCAATTATTTATGTAGCTTCTTTACAGTGAGTAACTACAGGATTGAAATTATTTATCACACAGTTGCTCTGCAGAGTAAATCCAATAATTATTTTTTGCTAAAATATATTGTATGGGGGCACATTTACCTGCTTGTCTTGTCCTATGGTCACTATGGTGTATTGTACTCTACATTCAGCACAGTATTTTGAGTGAAAGCGTTAGTTTTCAACCAGCCCCTGCTAATGGGAAGTCATCTCCACTTTGCACAGGCAGAACAGATATATATGTGTAAAGCTGTTGGTATTTAGTACGTTGCAAACCAGCAGGGACAGGATTCATTTTAAATTAGAAAGAAAATGAAGCTTTAATTGGAGAGGTCAGAAAGTGACTTGGATTCATTTGCCAGCCAGACGAATCTTGGCAAAGGTTCTGAATGATAACTACCACGCTGGCTCTGGTATCGTTTGGTTAAAGCCTGTTGCAGCCAGCCCAAGTGTTCCCGTTCCCTTTGCATTCCTGGGAAAGCTGAGGTCCAGCATCATGCAGCGTGTCCCCAGGAACACAACTGGTTTACAGCTTTCACTGTGGCAGACACCATCACCTGCTTTTGTGGTTGCAACGTCTTGGCCAAGCTTGAAACCAGTTTCTGCTCAGATGTGTGGGTTTTCTATCTCTGCTTACTTGCTGCGAGCAGCAGCCAGAACAAAACTGATGAATCTGTTAATCTGACAAGCTTGCCATATACAGGATTAAATTCACAGCTCTTGAACAGTAGAAAGAATGAATTGTTAGTACTAGTCACAGGTTCTCAGGCTAGGGATCTCCAAGTAAGTCAGAGTATCAACTTGAAATTCAGCAGGAATATATATATAAAAATATATATATATATTTAATGTTATATCAGTAAAACCAACTTCTATACTTACTAATTTGGGTAGATATAAGAAATAAGAGAAACTGGTAAAAATGTAAGAGAAGAAAATGGAATGGTTATTTTGGGCAGATTAATTAAATAGACTAACAAGAACCTGTAAGAATAATCTGCAACACTTCAGACAGCCACAACCTGGGTTTTTGGCAATCCAGATTTTGTAGCTATTTCATAGAAAAAAAACTATCAGAAACTTGTGTTCAAATCACCATCGTTTGGAAGCCCAAACAGCTGTACTGTTATTTGAAGCCCACTTATATTGGTCACCCACTTGGATGCCCTCAGGTCCAGGAGATATATCATGGGGAAGGGCATGATTGTACTATAGGTATTTGTAACAGGGCTATTGACCTGAGCCTATCTTGGTCTTTTGTTAAAAATATAACACTTTCTAATCACAAAAGAACAGCCTGGAGACTATATAGACATGAGGTACCTCAATAATGACACTAAGCAGAACGTCCAGAATAACATCTAAATTACCAGCAATAAAGATGTTACAAGTACAGTGAACAACTATGAAAAAATGGCTGCAAAATACAACAGACTAGAGGTTTTGAGGGTATGGACAAGCCTTCTTCTTAGCTCTTAGACTGTCGCAGTGATTTTCAAGAGATGAAAACATTTCCTCTAAAACTTCTGCAAGCTTTAAGTTAAAAAGACTCCCTGTTGTCTTCCCGTTCAAACATGTCATTTATTCCAGTAAAAAGAGGCCAGGATCTCCTGAGGAGAGTCTGCCAGAGCCCAGAATTGCTGCAGGAACCAGGGCCTGCCATTTGCTTCGATTTTGCTACTCATTGCAAAGAAAGTATTAGAAAGCATTAGTTATGCTCTGCAATCATGGAAGCTATTTTCCAGCCAGGATTTAGGAAACCAGCAGCATCTTGCAGGCGCCAAGCTGGCATAACTCTTGGGAAGTCTTCCTGAAGGCCATCTACACAGAAGGGAGAGGGAGAGAATCTGCAGAATATCATCTGGATCTGATTAAGGAATTTAGATGTGGCAATAAATGAATAATAACCCCTACAGAACATAGTAAATGAATAATTCTGCTCTGTACAAAATCCTCTGTGTGTTTGTTAAACATTTAAACACTATGTACTTTCCATTTACATTTAAATTAAACTGGAGTCATTCAGTTCTGAGGCAAACATCCATGAAAGTTGCTGAAAGAGTTTGCAGTACTTCCAAATGCAAGGTAATAATAGTATTGTCTTACAGAAGTAACTACACGTTCCTGGAAACGGCAACCAACTGTGATTTCCTTAGTGATCTAATTGCTATGCCATTGCCTCTATTATTTCATTCTGCTCAGTATGAGCATAACCAGATGCTGGGTTTTCAGAACACAAAAATAATGCTTTAGATGTGTGAAAGTGAAAGGTTGGAAATGTGATAAAAGAAATTCTCCCAGGACCTGGTGAGAGCTCAGACCAGAGAAATTAAAGCTAAATGATACATGTAAAACCCTTGTCCTTCAGATAGCATACAAGCCTCAGGAACCAGGCGACAGCCCAGTCAAAACTAACTTGGATTTAAGATTCATTACAAACTGGAAACTCAAAAGAGGTTAAACTTATGGGGGGGAAAAATACCATTATTTTCAAGACAACAAGGTCCATTTTCATATCAAATAATGCTCCTGGATAGCTAAACATTGAGAATAATGAGAAAAATAATATGGGATCACACTATAGGTTCCCAAATACAACTGAAGATTGAGCCCACTCACGGAAATACATTTGGTGCTAGCTGGGAGTAAAGCAGCAAGACGAACCCCTGCATCTGTTATTGCATCCTGCTATGAGGAGCAACACAGGCTACCTCAGTTAACTTCTAGTGTGGTTCCCAGACCCTTGTGAGATCACCAACAAACCCCATAGACTTCTGGGAATCTCCTACTTCAGTTTTTATTTCAATGTGTACATGTGCATTCACTTCATGGTTTCATTAGCACAAAGAAACAAGGCTCCTTCCAAAGTAAATATCTAAATGTCTATCCACAGTTCTGAGTAGGAGCAATGATTCAAGGGCTGCATGGTCAGGAGGGACCCGTTGTTTCTCAGTCATCAGATGGCCCTGAACAAACCTTTCAGCTTCCAGGAAACAAGAGGAAATACTTTTTGGACAAATAGACCCCCAGCCCATGTTTCACACATACTCAGCATTGAATTGTGGCTAAATTCCAGAGTTAAATTCAGGAAGCAGAGGAAGAAGGAAGAGGAAAATCTATGCAATTACATGTTATTTTAATTAGCGTCTCTGGCTATAAATCTAATAAAAATAATTATAAATACTGGTGGAAATGCATAGCAGAAAAGAGAACAATCAAATGCAGAGAATGGTGCATATCCTACCAGCTGCTGAGAGCAAAGGGCGGCAGGGAAACTGGCTCCAGGGATCCCTGGGTCTGCTTTTACCTTGTAACTCAAGGCCTAAAGCTGCACTGAAGCATCTCACATTGGCTCAGGCTATGCAGTTAACTAATTTAACTGACATTTTATTTTAATTTCTTTGCTGTAAGATCAGCCCCTATTGTTCCTCTGTGCCATCTGCAAGTACAAAATGTTATCTCGTCTTAATTTTAATTGTTATAACAAGCCCATTCCTGGTACAAATTCTGGCAAAATTTCAGGTCTTTGCAGAAGTTAAATCCCACTTAAACTTGGTGAAGTTTTGAACTGCATTTAACTGTGGCACAGATAGTCTGCTACACCTGCTGTTTGGAGCAGGCACACATTGCAGGGGATTCTATGCTGCTGCTGCCCAAATATTTCCTATCTTATGGAATAGATCAATTTACATCTCTAAGGTATATCCTCTCACTCCATAAACTTTAAAAAAGTCGGTTCTGGAATAAGCATAACAATTCTGGCTGCTCAGTTACTGTGTAATCACACACAACACAGGATAAATACATAATGAGGATATGCAGATAAGGGGAAACTGACAGGGTAACCGGTCTGATGATTAGCTGGCTGCTGGTAATCTTTGCAATGCAATCAAAAATGGTGGTGGCAGGCTCATACTGTGCTTTAGTATCGATTTTCTCACGGGAACTTTTAGTCATTCAAGGTGAGGGTCTGATGTGTTGACTGTTGTGATCCTTTGAAGGTCGGAGCAGCTCAGCATCATCTTTCAAGCCCCATTTCCCTCATGTTGCACCGCTACTCCTCAGCTTGAATTGTTGCATATTCTCCTAGAAGAGTTCTCCCAGTGCCATGACTGTTCCCAGCAGCTGTCCTTGCAAGCCATTGTGTCTATTACAAGGCTATTTATCTAAGTCCTTTCTTTTATTTTTTGCTGCTTCTCACCCCAGTGAGTCAGTGAGCTGAAACTGCTCCCAAAGAAAGCAGAGCTTTGTGGATTGACTGTAAAGTTTACACCAATGTATCTAAAGCAGTGCCAAAAGCTCTACGGATAGGCTAGCACTGGTGTAATTTTGAATATGAAACCATTTTCAGTGTAACCAATGCAGAGATTGCCTCTTCACAGGTAATTAAGGGGCTAATTAACCCTTTGAACTGTCCTAACTGTGCCCATCTGAATGCAGACCAAAGCTGCCCCAGTGCAACCTTCCCCCCAGCCTTTAGGGAGCAGTCAGGAACTCACACCAAAGCCATAGCCATGCTAACTCTTCAGCAAAGTGGTCTCTTCTGTTCACCCACGGGCGAACATGCATTCTAGAAGAGAAATCCGGAGGTTTTACAAAAATTCTCATTCCAGTCACATAAGGCAGAACAATCTGAGCAAGACATAAACTCTGATGGTAGATGAAGGCTTGCGATGTGCTAGATCACCGAAATTGCTTAAACTACTATGATTAACAAATAAATCTATACACAATTCAAAGTACACTTTCAGACAATTCACCAAGGGCTATAATCACATACTGAGTTATTCAGTAAGTTCCAGTCTGATCTGCTCAGCGCTTTCTCCAAAGAACATTATTGTGTTATCTAAGCCATATTCTTTAAGTTATCAGTCCTAAAGTTGTGGTTTTTTCCTTCCAAATCTAATTCTCACACTTATAAGGGTTCCCCTCTGTCTCTACATCTGCAATTGTAGTGTAATCAAATGTATTTTGTTTGATCAATATCAAGAAACACACTTTTCTATGTACTACCCCAGGAAGAAATGTTATTCCCAGCGTTACTACTCTCAAATGCAAAGCATCAAACTCGTTCATTTTGTGTCTCTGATTTTATGATAAGCTAAATCTATGTACTTCTAAGTTTAAAAACATAACTAGTCTATAGACATGTGCAGATATCTATGCAACAAAATGCACATTTTAGCCTAAATCATGAAGAAGTGATCACATTTCCAGGCAGGAAGGAAAGGGTTTGTGAACAGATAAGAACAGGATTTACCCACGAGAGCCCTGAAAAAGTCAATAGGATAAAAACCTCACACAATATGTAACTGTCTCTGTAAGTTATCTCTAAACTGTCTGAAAGCCTCGTGCATAACACTGTCACAGCAGAGAGAAAACGATTTGAGCCCCAACCTGCATTCTGGGTGGAGGCAGTTGGCTCTACTTATTCAAGGAGAACACTTGGCATAGGATATCATAGCGACAAAGAAAGCTGCTTGACCTTGGCTGATGACTTTTATATGCAAATCTAAAGAGCAGGATTGTTTATGACCACTTTTCAGACACTTGATGCAATCAACAGTATACCTTCCTTATGGATTCTCAAAAAAAATTAGGAGGAGGAAAAAAATGAAGATAACCTCATGATCACAGAATCACAGGTGTTGGAAGGGACCTCCAGAGATCAAGTCCAACCCCCCTGCCAAAGCAGGGTCCCTAGGACAGGTCACACAGGTCAGTGTCCAGACAGGTCTGGAATCTCTCCAGAGAAGGAGACTCCACACCCCCCTGGGCAGCCTGTCCCAGGGCTCCCTCACCCTCACTGGGAAGAAGTTCCTCAGATTGGTGCGGAGCTCCCTGTGCCCCAACTTGAGGCCATCGCCCCTTGTCCTGTCCCCACAGACACTGAGAAGGGGCTGGCCATTTCCCCCTGTGTCCCACACTTGAGATATTTATAAACATTAATAAGATCCCCTCTCAGGCTTCTTCTCTCCAGGCTGAACAGCCCCAGCTCACTCAGCCTTTCCTCGTAGGGGAGATGCTCCAGGCTCTTAATCCCCTCTGTACCCCTCCGCTGGGCTCTCTCAGGAGATCCCTGTCTTTTTTATACCAGGGAGCTGAGAACTGGACACAATACTCCAGGTGGGGCCTGACCAGGGCAGAGTCAGGACACCATCACTGGGTTCATACTTGGCTTCCCTATGAAGAAGTGATAGAAGGTTCATCAAAACAACTTTTCTGATCCAATGTTAGTGATTGCATTTTGCTGAAGGAGAGGCAAAGGATACAGAGATACGCATAGGACAGAGAAGATGCTTAGCTGGATGTTGCACAAAGGAAGAGGATTACTAGAGCCATGGGTGTACGTTTGGCAGTAAACACAATTCTCTGCAAGCTAATACAGTCATGAAAAGCATGACATAAACACCCAGCGTTACATTATCTTTTAAGTAGCAAAATTTTATTTCTGCAAGTTGTCTGACATGGAAAAAAAGAAGTTTTTTTTATACCTAAAATATGAACTCTGTCCAAGATAAATCAGCTGGGGGAAAAAAAGTAACCCAAACCAATTTTCTCATGGACAAAAAGACAATGTTTATACTTCAGATCTGGCAATTTTCTTCTCCCACCTTCAATTATCCATAATCCTCCCCCCACCCCCTTCAAGATAAATGGAAGCTTTAGATTTTTTAAAGATTTATTTTTCTACTCAGCCTCCAGTTGAGAAAGACACCTGTAGCCCTGACAAACATCTCCAGGCCTCACTAATCAGTGCTTTTGTTTTCTTTACAGCAAATTTAATACTAAGGTTGAAGGGAGAGTCACAGAGACTGATGACCTCTGTTTAATGACAAATAGGAACAACATCGGGAGTATCAGCAGAGGCTGCTCCTCGCTGATTAAACAACACGCTCTAAGCCCAACTGAGAGCTCATTTGTAAGGGTGAGAGGTGAATTCAGCTTTCATGTCCATTTAGTCTTTGATATGTCTACCTAGCCTAAAAGCACAGGCTCCAATTAGTGACATCAATCATCTATCCCACTACTATCATCTCACAACAACCCCCTTCTGTTTGATAAGCCACAGAACAGTCCTAGCTGGTAGCAAACAGATTGTCCTTTTCACATTTGGAGTATGACTTCAGAATATTATTGGTACACAAGAAGTATTTTTGACAGATGTATCTGATAAATGGTCTGGGAAAAAAAAGGAAAGGTTAACTGGGAATAGAAGGCTGAACTTTTTAATTATAATGGCCTTTGATGGATATAGTAATTATGTATGAAACAAAGATGCATAACAAGAAATGATAAGGAAAGAGGGAACACTAACTGATAAAGCTGAAAGACTGCTGTGATGGTGGGCTAAACCAACGGTAGACAGCTGATCCCAAAGGACTCAATGGCTTTGCTTTATCAGTATGTTTTTGAACAACTCTTGAGAGCACAGCACAGAAGATTAAAAAGAACAAATAAACATTCATATTTCTCAGATGCTTGTCTAAATCCTGTCCCTGAGCTTGGACCACAGGCTTTTATGTTTATTAAGGCCATTTCAAATCATATTGTAAATTATATTTACAGTTCTGTGTCTTTTGCCTTTCCTCCCCTCCAAAATACAAGGAAAGGCATCTGGAACATGTCTTGTCCAATGAGAAATGCAATTTATATTCACAGAAAAATCCTATATAATTTTATTCTACCCTACTATTATCTCTATTAAGTTAAAAATTTGCAAGACAAAGCCCTTAGTTCACACTCAATCTGATTTGCACCAGAGGAATCCCTGAATAACTCACATCACAACAAAACACACATCAATCTTAAAAATACGTTATTTGGTGAAAATGTAATTTATTCTTTTTTAACTTTGGGAATCCATACACAATAAGCAAAGCAGTTACTCCACAGTCCTTCCTCTCTGAACACAAAATATGCAAAAGGCACAGTAAGAGGGAGGCTACTGGAAGCTATTGAGTTTACTTGTTCCTGGAAACTCATGCCATCATGCTTTTCCGTAGACCAGCCAGGAGAAACACTTCATGATATGGGCTTATAATAACAAGCCCTGCTGTGTATTACTGAAAACCTATGAAACCTGAATTTCTTGTCTAAAGAAATGAGCAGAATGTGCTTTTGAAAAGCAGTGGGATGTGTTCCCTCCAGACCTTCTAGTATATTCCAAAATATTCCTCTGACCTCTCTGATTTTGATGCTAGTGCTTAGACTGGCTGAGGCACAACAGGACTCTCCTCCCCCTGCCCCACTTTCAGCTCAGGGACATTCCTCAGCACATTCCTCTCAGGGACAAACCTCCTCCACTCAATGGAGGACTTAGCATCTGTTCTTTCTTTTTCCACTAAAACCCAAACACCTTATCTTCTGGATCAATTTATTGAGCTTATTTTTCAAATGATGTGGCCACACATTAAATAATTTGAAATCATCTACATTCAGACCCCTTTGGCTATCTTGTTCTACTTCTTCACTAACTACAAATATGGTGACATTTTCATAAGCTCCTAGAGTATAATACCCAACTTTAATGAAACTCCGAAAAACAGTTGTCAGGTCTCAAGAAGGGAAACCTTGCTGGACCTTGGCAGCAAGTCTGTCATCAGGCTGCTACAAGATACTACAGGGAATGCCAGATGATGTCCCTTCTGCCGACTCAGTCTTAACCTTCAATGCTACTGCACAGTGTTGAATCCATACTCCTCCCTTAATATCACAAGAGCTCATAATCACGTTAGAAAGTGAGGGCTGAGAAAGCCCATTATAAAGCACAAACCACCATTCACTGCTGCACATCATCTCTTGGTAACTAATGCAAATGAGTCCCCAAAGATGTATTTACTGAACCAGACAGCTGTACAGGAAAAGAAATGGCAGCATATAGCTTCTGCCCGTAGGTGATGGTAAAATTGAGTTGCTTTTCATAATTATAGCAGTACAGACTTAAAAAAGAGGAGAGGAAAATTTGTTCTTTGCTAAGGTTTAAAACCAAAGATTTTAAACTCTTTCCCACCGTGAGGCTTGGCAATAAGTCAGGCTAACCAGAAGTGGTACCTTATTCATCTGTACTGTCAGTCCATATCAATGGCATGTCTTTAAAACAGGGGTGGTCATCAAAGTGCAGTTCATCAAACCAGTGTAACTAAAAAATGGCAAAATATTATAACCCCTTAAGCACAAAGTGATTAGGACTCTGTGCTTGTAACACAGCACTTTTGAGGTCTAAATGGCCCTCAAACAGCAGTGTCACGCAACCCTGTGTTATAAGACTTAGTGAGCCTCACAGGAAACTCATTGCTTGAGCCATTTTCCATCCCCAAAACAAAGTGCAGGGTGGTAGGTGGGGAAGAAAGGCCTTGCTCGTTGGGTGTCCATCTTTAGCTGCTCTGTGTCAGAGCACTTGAGCTTAGTGGACTAAACTCTCTGTGCATCACTTTCAGTGTGCAGCCTGGTGAAGGTAAGATGCAGCTGTTAGGCCCCTCATGTGTACTAAGGGTGGACCAGTCACGTCTTGCTGGAAATAAACTTGGCAACATTAATCTTAGTGAAATATATAGGGACTGAAATCTAAAGAGTTGTGCACGTCGCTGCTTTAACACAAATATAACAATCATAAATTCTTTTTATGCATCTTTCAACAGTGCTTTTCATCTTCTTAGCCTCCAAAGTGTTTTATGGCCCCTGATTGTGATTCTGATTTTATGAAAAATTTAAACGAATGCTTAGCTTTTAGCACATTCCATCTCACCTGAGCTCAGCACAGCCATATAGGACATGGTTAGGTTTCACTGAGGTTAATGCCTTGCTGGATTAGGCTGGAAAACTTCAGTGCTTGAGACCATTTGGTCACTCCTAAGGTGCTGAATATAATAAAGAGGATGTGGGAAAAGAATGGAGACTGGATGATGCAAAGAACTGGCTAAAGCTCTAGAAGTATTTCACAGC
Organism: Zapornia atra; assembly: GCA_013400835.1. Classification (NCBI taxonomy): domain Eukaryota; kingdom Metazoa; phylum Chordata; class Aves; order Gruiformes; family Rallidae; genus Zapornia; species Zapornia atra. Next base: position 76,010 of record VZTU01014319.1, on the reverse strand, counting down.
TGGGGTTTCAGTGGACTTTTTCCTTATGAATTTTCTGCACAAATTTCCACTTCTCTGAGCATGTTATTTGCAGGAACCTGGCAAGATTAATAGCTTAGTGCCTGGCCTCTAGCATGTCTGTGTGAAACAGTTAAGAAAATTTCTAGACTTGCACATTTTAGAAGAAAAAAACCACCCCCACATAACCAATACACAATGTCCAGGCTAATTTAGGACAAGAAACCTATTATTTGACATAAGTATTTAATGTCCTTAACACTAGTTCCAGCATTCAACATTTACTTGCTTCTTTTTTTTCTCTTCAAGTCTTGGTTCAGCAAATGCTAGAAACCAGCTGTGGATCACGACTGCATCAAATTCTTTCCCTTAGTAAACCCTGGGTCAATCCATTTGCCAAACATGTCAACAGAAATTTTTCACATTTCTTTTAGAGAGTACCAGGCTGATTCTAAAGCAATTACAGTCATGACAATGATGCTCCAACTATATCTCAGATTTTTTTCTTTATATTTTTGACTTAAAAGGTCTGAAAAATCCCCAGGGCAACATCAAACGCTCCCCTCCTGACCTTATTTTGCCAAACTTAATTAAAACCAGAAAACAAACTGTTACTTATTTCCATACTGTGTTTTGTTCTTGTCATGTACGAACTGAAGACAAAAGGAAGTTGATGCTTTCACAGTCATAAATCCTGACTCACTTCATCAACGAGTGCTTCAAAGTCTAGCAGCTGATTTGAGAGTAGGTTCAGAATGAGTGATAAAGGCTCTGTGTCATTTGCATTTTAACAGCAGCTTTGTCTGCTGATTTTTAATATGTTATGGAAATTGATTCTCTGAACTACCTCTGTAACTAGTCATTCCTCTTCTTTTCCCCAGTTGCTTCCATTCAGAGCTATTGCAGCTCTCTTGACTTCACTAGCCTCAGAAACCCAGGCTTTTAAACTGTAGGATGATAATTGTGGAAATCCCAGTCTCTGAACACAGCAGGTGGTAAATAATTTTTGAGTATGTGGATGAGAACTATGAAAACCAAGGGGGAAACCCTGAGGAAACCTGAAGATGTTTTTTGAATAGGAGTTTTTGCTGATGGACGTCTCCAAGGCAGATGTCCAAATTTGGCAGCCTGAGCCATGCAGATGGCAGGCAGAGCCCTCAGGTGTGAGGAATTGTGTCTCTGCTAACGCACTGCTGGCCACAGAATTGTGCCCTCATCTATAATGAAAGCAAAGCCTTCTCCAGACAGCAGAGGAAAACAGATCTACTCACTGCAGAAGTGGTATGCATTATAAAGAAAACAAACAACAAAACACCTAAAATACAATTTCAGCTATCCTCTAGCTCTTGCCTCGGGGGGAGAAAACTCGCTGACTTACATGCAATTTTCCCTTATTTTGAGGAAGGCTTTATTTTGGTTACACGATTATTTGCAGGTCACATTAATCTGGTGGGCTCTCAGCTTTACTGGTAAAATGTACTTATACTGGAAGTAGCCAGGAAACTGCATTTTCTATGTTCCAACAAAAAGAAATGAATGGGCATTTCCCTTAAGTTTCAATTCTCAGGTTAGATTCAGTTTTATAGGCATTTAATTATGACTGTTAATTACTTTAATAAATACTTTCCATTCTTTCCAGCCTTTTGAACACATCCTACTGTTGTTTTATCTTTTAAATCTTCAAAGTCCTGTTTCATCCATTATGAGCAGGCCACTTGGAAGCTTTAAGATCTTGTGGACCCACCCTGATAAATTATAAATATTTCACACAGGGAAATTTTGTTGTTGCAGTTATGGGTGTATGATTGTCCCAATGGCATCACATGCAATATTATCAGCATAGGAATCACAGAACTGTAAGGGATCTCAAGGGATCATCGAGTCCAGTCCCCAAAGAAAAAGGAGGGGGAAAGCCTCAGTAATTGCAAAAGCAACAAAGATAAATTGATAAATGTATTCTGCCCTTTCTTACTACAGCTCACTATTTGGCAAGCAGAGTGCACACTGCTGAGAAAACACAGTGTTTAGCCATAGAGTATTGCATTTTCATATGGTTTTGGTTTTTTTTTCCCAAGAGTATCTCTAATATATTTGAATCAGGATGGAGTGGGAATTTAAACTGCAAAAGGGATCCCTGAACAAGCCCATGCCAACACTCCTGTTTGGGAGAAGAACTTCATTCTTCTTGAGCCAAGCCCACTTCTGAAACAAGGCATGGAGCACATACCTGAACTTAAATACCTGCAGAAATCAGAATCTGAATTGATGGCAGAGATTCCTCTTATAGTCAAGGGAAAGAAACCAGCACTGTTATCTCAGCCTCACCAGGACCTCTGCCAGGGGAATCACCACCAGGAACACCTCTCTCTCACCGCTGAATCCTCGGATGACTCGTTCAGATGCGAACATGAACATTGTCAGACATTTATAATTAGGTGACATGAAGCTTCCCTGGGAGCTTGCAGACAAAATTATTCAGGAACAGTTGTCTCTGGATGAGAAAGGCTAAAGGCAGACAAGCCCTGAGAGCCGTGAGTAATTAGTGAAGGGACTGCCTCTGTGCAAAATCTGCTCCTGGTTTTGTTGTCTTGATATTTATACTCCCATGCTGGTCTGGGAGTTTTGTGGCACATCCTTGCACCTGCAATACCCTAAAACCATCCTCTGATGAAAATACAGAAAATGTTAATGTGTATCATGGTTTACATGACAGTAAGACAGAGATAATGTCTGGGATGAGGATCACTTTCTGCAATGGGTTGGAATTGGCCTCTCCTAAGCTAATCTTGGGGAGAATGGGAGATTTACTCCATTTCTTTCTAAACAAGGTCTTCTAGAATACAACATTCTATTTTTAAAAATACAAGTAAATTTCGTACCCTTAACCAACTGGGATTAAACTCTTTATTACTTCTTGAGAGACATTCAGAATATAGCTGTCTTTTACACAAAGTCCCTTTCCCACTATGTTGGCAGTTTAGGAGGAGAAGAAAAAAGCAACAAATAATTTACTGCCAGTTTAATGCTCCTTCAAATGGCCAGAAAAGAGTTTCAGTGCAAACTACACTCAGATCTATTGCTAGTCCTCAGCAGCACATCATGAAAGAAGACACAGCTAAGATTAAAAATAATAATCATAAAAATCATCTATGGAAAAGAAACTGTCGAAAGTTGTTATTTAGTAGCTGGCACAGAAAATACATTCCCTACCTGAGCCTGGTAATGAGTCATCTAAGCAATTTGAAATGAAAAGCATATAGAAGGGATATTGAAAAAAAAAAATTAAATAGAATTTAGAATCCAAAAATAAATAAAAGATGATTCCAGGCAGGTAAATACTTCAGTAGATTACTGAAGGGGGATTAATATCAATCTTATCTCCAAAGCCGAGAAGTTAAAAGTATATCTGGCCATCTGCTGGTGTTATCAGTACAAAAATTCGTGGTAAATGACAGGCAGGGGACACAAACCAGGCCTCTTTTTTTCTTTTTTCCTTTTTTTTTCCTCTTTTTCTGATGGTTTTTTTTTCTTTCAGATAAAGAGGGTCTGAAAATAGGCAATAACAACTCAGTGTGTAAAAACACGGACTGGCAGAAAGGTGAAAACACAAACAAGCCTTTCAGGTCTCCATGAAAACTACATCTATAGGCAGGCTTCATTTCAAACAGTTTCAGAAATTAAGATTAAGACCTGGGGTGCAGGGTCATAGCATTCTGGGTGCTTTGAAGCAACATACTGAATTACATTATAGGTCAGATTTCTCAAGAGACAAGAGGGGAAAGTCATCTTCAAAAACTAGAAAGGACACCTGAGAAATGCAGGTTAAAGAAATCTAGGCAATTAGCTAGGCAAAAAAAAAAAGTATAGGTTAAATGGAGAGACTATTGGGGAATATTAATGTGTACATGCTAGAGCCTACATGGCAGTGTCAGGGAGGGAAAGCAATGCTAATGGCTAACTGAAACTAGATGTAGATACAAGTGTGACATATATGTTCTACAAATGGCAGGATGTGCAGCCAGCAGCTCCTGAATTAACTCACCAGGGAGTTAGGGCATGCCAGTAAATTCCAAAACCAAATCCAGGTCCAGATTTCCAATAACACAGGCTTCCATCTCACAGCTCTGGTCCAGGACACTTCTTATGTTGAAGAAAATAAGAAAAGGTGCCTGATTATAAGAAAATCAAGATCATGAGAATAATCAATAACTAAAAAGAACAAAGCTGCCTTTCTGAAACTGCAGAACATTTGCGTTCTGAGAAGAGGAGAATTCCCAGATGGTGAAATATCAAGGGAAACTGGTCCATCTAGAAAGCAGAGGCTGAACAATGTGTCAGACAATGGCATGATTATAATTAGATGAGAAAGCAGTGTAGGCCATGATATGGCAGATTTGCTAACATCTATTTACAACAGATCCATTTAAACCTGCTTGTCCATGTGATGCTGCAACATGACAGCACCCACCCAGTGCAGACTCGTACCATCAGCCGTCCTCTCTGGCATCTGGTGGGAAGGGGAACAACTGAAGAATTTGCTCAGCGTGGGCAAAGACCTTTTGCCACAAGCCCAGGTGCTGCAATGATGAACTGAGCTATGGGACACGGCAAGAAGTCTTTGGGGGATCCTAGAAGAAGGAAGGGGGGCTTCATCCAGCCATCATGTTAGCAAGCAGACAAGAGTGAATGAAGCATGAGTGACCAAGAAAGGCAGTGGGCCTCCACGTCTTGAAGCTTCCTGGTTCAGAGTCATAACTTTAGGAAAGATCCGACTCAATCTAACTCAAGATACTGGGCTAATAAAAGAGCAAAAGAAATAAATTCTACAGCCTGATTTAACAGTTGCTCAGGCCACATGATGTCAGGCTCCCTTCAGGCCTGAAAGTCTCTGAGGGAATATTGAGTTCAACACAAATGTGGTCATAGCAGAGAAAGACTCCTGTGAAGGGGTTTTAGCCATGAGAACTGATACTGGGAACATATCACTTAATGATCCTATGTAGGAAAGAAGTAAAATGGGAAGAGGGGTTGGAAATCATGAGAAGAGACAACGCAGAGCGATCAACCTGCCAGGGGCTTGTTAAGTAATTACATTAGATGGGTGAGAAAGGTCTTTAAAAGACAGTTCATTTGTTACAGGCAGAATCAAGAATGGCTGGTTTACAAATGAGAAACAGTGGGACAGAAAGATTTCTCCTGTGTTTTGTTTTGTTTTTTAAATAAGTTACAAATTTTTACAAGAGAATGTTTGAATGGATGTTTTTGCTGTAATCTGCAAACTTCACAGAATTAGGGCCAGATCTGCAAACCTCTGGGTACCTAAAGGTGAACACATGTGTCTAGCTGGGTTTGCAGATGCTCCTAAGCAAGTCAGTTAGACAGAATGTCAGTGAGGAGTTAGACATCTGCTAAAACATTTTGGCACTTGGAAAATGTCAGCAAGTGCCTATCTGAGTCTTCCAGTGCTTAATACTCTGCAAATCTGACCTCTGACAACTACTGGCTACTACACCCAGCGATGAGCCAGCAGGGGAGGAAAGCTGAAACTACTATATCCTACAACCTTATATTACACTGCTTGAATTTCACCCACGGTTTGGATATTTTACATTATTCTGAGCTCCATCAGATGTACAACTGTTCTCTGTAGCAGTAGTAACCAGAAATAGCCCAGCAATGCAGCTAAATCTGGTTCATTTTATGAAACTTACAATGGTTAAGTGAGTAGTGTGATGCCCCTGAAAGGTTTTCAGACCAAAACAATTTAAGATCTAGAACAATACATATGCTTTTGCAACAAACATGTGAATTTTTGGTGGAAAAACAAATAACAATTACATTAGTGCAACAGAAAAGAACATCTCTTCATTTATACATGTATCCATACGGTTAATATTGCACATAATTCTATTCAAATACAGGTACATTGTGACAGTCCCCAGCTAGACCTAGAGACAAAGTAATTAAAGACTGTGAATATTTGCATTTTAACTAATAAACTATAACCTTAGAGATAACCTTACATGCATTAAGATTCTATCGTACAGAATATATAAATCTATGGTAATTTAATCTATAGAGGTAATTTATAGCAAATCAGGAAAAAGGATAGCAAACATCCTAAAATAACAATTTCTGTGGGAGTACTTCTAATCAACTCCAAAATCCACACACTTGAGGTATCCTTGAGGAATTTAATGTGTTTCTTGTACTAATGATACTTTTTTCTGTAAAGTTAATGTAGTAATTTTCGTATCATTTTTAATGTGTTGCCACTGTTCATTAAAGCAAAGATTAAGCTGCCAGATGATAGCATCCTATTAAGTCTAAAAAAAGAAAAAGAAAGAAAAAGAGTTAAGTATTTTGACACTAACTAGGCATAATTAATGGCCATCTGAAGTGGGTTTTCCAGAAAAGAGTAAGACAGCTTGTTGACAGCAGGATGAGAAATTCCATGAGAACAAACGTGTCAAATTGCATTTGAAGCTCGTTAGAGGTTAGTATAAAATAGATGGAAAAAAATTAAGTGATGGAAATTTGAACTTCCAAATCTTATGATTGCACTGTGATCTATATATACATATCAGCTGGTGTATCAACCAACTGCTAAAGTCTGCTAAGCAATAGGGAGAAGGAGAAAAAATATAGGTCACCCTTGAGTAAAGAGCAGAGTGAAACTTTTTCCAAAAGACCTTATGATGTACTTTTTCAAAAACAATGATTATCACAATGCCTAATAGGCATTTTTCTCATCTACTATATTTAGAGAAGAAAAAAAAAAAAGTGATGTGATTGTTCTGCAGCCAGAAGTAAATGTCAAGAAAACTCCCTAGGGGGTGGTTGGATGTGGCAGTGCTAGTACTTACTTGAGAAGGAAAAGGAACAAGTCCCTCTGATTTTGTTTTAGGCCTGAAGCATCTGTGATACCAAAGACTGATTGCTCCTTTGTTATTTTTACTGCAGAAGACAAATGTAGATACATAGATCATGTAAGCAGTTAGTCAGTGCTATGATTTACAATGCAGCCAGGTGTTAATCACACTTTTAAATACAAATACGAAGCAAAACATCCATTCTGCTGTTTTTTTCTTGCTTATATCCTGTAAATATAAGTAAACATGACAACAGTGAAGGTTTCTGTGACAAGCTGTCAGTAGCCAATAAGGAAAAGCCAGGGCTATGGCCCCTTCGTATCAAATAATTCTTTGAAGTACTAAATTCCTCTTCTCCTTTTTTAATAGCAAAATAATCCATCTCAGAACTATTCATCCTTCTGATTATTCTCCATGCCAGGTATATGTACATTCTTACCTTTTGTAGGAGTGCCACATGAAAGAATAACCTTAATAATAGAAAACATTAATAAACACCCTTGCATGCCTGGCTTTTCCAGCTTCTCTAATCCACACATTGTTCCCTCTTTAAGGAAGATGCCACACACCTCTCCCTCACCAGAAAGCATTCAATTTAATACTACATAGGTTGCCTTTGGAGTGGAAGCTTTCCTCAGCTTCTGCCTCCCTTAACTTAATCAAAGTTTTTTTTTTCTCCTTGTAGGAATTCTCTGATGAGCTCATTCAAATAAAGGGGCCTCTCCAACACCCCTGAGCCTCTGCTACCCATTTCAGTGAGGTGCCTGGAGCACGCATGGCTTTAATCACACACTAGTCTGCACTGCATGGAATGAAGGCTCACAGCTTAAATGTTTCCCTGGCCTCGGTGCCTTAAAAACATTCAGGCTTGAAAGAAAAAAAAATATAAAATCTTAGAAACCATCTTTAAATCACAAATGTTTTCAAAGGTTTCTGGACCCTGCTAAATGGCGCTTTGGTTTGAAGGACTTTAAATGAAATGCCAAGATTGCATGTTGTTGATTATCCAGGCTGCTGGTGGTGGTGTTTAGTCTAGAAGGCAGTGTTTAGTCTGGAGGCCAGAGCCTTACCCTTGTCCCTCTTTGCTAGCAGCTATTTTCCACTCTCCCTGCCATAGCCCACAGCTGTCACAGCTGTTCTCTGTAAGACAAAGGAGAGAAGCTCTAACCTGAATTTAAAGTTAATCAGTGGATGAACTTAAATGGAAGCGAAGAATAAATCTCATTAAACTGGGAAGCAGCTAACATCTCTTCCAAAAACCAAAGGTGAAATCTTAGCCCCAGTGAAGTTCTTAGCAAAACTCTCCTTGATTTCCACAGGATTAAACTCATCATGAATGTAAGTCCTCTGTGGCCTATCAATTTTTGCCATATGGAATGAGACCTGAAGCTGCATTAAAAGAGAAAGCTCCAGCACACATCTACAGAGACCTGTTTTCCCAGCATAGACAATTATGACCATTCCTCTAAGGATCCTCTGCTTTATTGGTGATTAGATTTAAAATGTGCTTACAGAACTTGAAAATAGGCCTCCTGATCTCCAGTTCTCATTGAACTTAATTTCTCCACAAAGCGTTCTTAATGATTTACAAAAGTATTCCTCCCTAAAATGACTCAGGAGAGGAAATAAATGCATTGCTTCCTGGATGGCAAAGGAGCTTGCCTGGGGGAGGAAAAAAACAAACCACCACCAACCCCCCTGTTCCATTAAAAATGGGAACTCAGCGAATGTTTCCGTGCCTTCCAGTTATAAACTTGATTCCACGGGTCACTAAATTAAAGGAGTGATAATTAAAATCAACTTTCTGTGTGAAAAGATGAGATAAAAGAAAGTATAAAGCACTCTGATACGTCAGGTTTGTTAACCACTGAGAGAAAACAGATTTCCAAAGCACCTATTGTACCTTCTGTGAATAGCAACTTGCTTTCTTTTATGTAAGTGAGACATGGCTTTAGAGTTATAAAGACTATCTGCTTTTCACCAGAGGGACTTGGCTAATTATTAGAAATATTCAAGCTAGTAATACTAATGAATCTAAATCTCCCTGGCACTGTAATTGCCCCTGGCTATTTGACAACAAGCTACAGATGTTTTATAAATTGCTGGAGGAACCCATTCCTTCGTATGCTCAACGTAGTGAAGAGACAGAGTTTTTCTTATTGATCTTTGGAAAAAAAATTTCTAATGAAAACGAAACTTTTCTTCCATCTGTTCACAGCCCGAATATCCTTCCCTCTGTGTAGGAGAGAGAATAAGGCTGAACTGATTCAGAAAGGAAGACATTTTTATAGGGAAAGAGACACTTTTACCTATCTTTTAGTACCAATTATTCATATCCAGCTGATTGTTACAGCTTTGGTTTCAAGAGGATGGATTATTACTAAATGATTTACACAGAAGCACAGTTAAAAATGGATACTTATTCTAAATTAAATTGAACAAGAAGGATAGGCTTATATCTTAGCACTACAGGGGATCTGAGAATACTTCCTCCCTCTCCCACACACCGATTTGTGCAAGAAATGAAACTGTTCCCTATCCCATTCACTGGCCTACAGGAACATTAACAAGCCTGCTTCTTCCAGCTATTTTTATGCTTCTTACATAAGAACTGTAAATGCTTTGGGATGGGGACACACAGGTACAGGTTTGAGCTGAGCAGGCCCCAGTCTTTGAAAAAATCTTCGCCATCACAGTATGTGGCCAGCAGGCCAAGGCAGGTGATTCTACCCCTCTACTCTGCTCTCATGAGACCCCACCTGGAGTACTGTGTCCAGCTCTGGAGTCCCCAACATAAGAAGGACATGGAACAGTTGGAATGGGTCCAGAGGAGGCCACAGAGATGATTAGAGGGCTGGAGCACCTTTCTTATAAAGACAGGCTGAGAGTTGGGGTTGTTCATCCTGGAGAAGAAAAATCTCCAGGGAGATCTTATAGCGGCCTTCCAGTACCTGAAGGGGCCTACAAGAAAGATGGGGAGGGACTTTTTAGAAGGGCATGTAGTGATAGGACGAGGGGGGAGTGATTTTAAATTGGAAGGGGGTAGTTTTAGATTGGACATTAGGAAAAAATTCTTCACTACAATGATGGTGAGACACTGGCACAGGCTGCCCAGGGAGGTGGTAGCTGTCCCCTCCCTGGAGAAGTTCAAGCCCAGGTTGGATGGGGCCTTGAGCAGCCTTGTCTGGTGAGAGGTGTCCCTGCCCATGGCAGGGGGTTGGAACTTGATGGTTTTTAAGGTCTCTTCCAACCCTAACCATCCTATGATTCTATAATATAATAATACCATCATGTAACAAAGCTGGACATGCATGGAGAGACCAAGAATACCTCACCAGAAATAAGTTTAGATACAGGTTCTACAACAATGAAATCTCCCTGTGGAGACAACAAGGAGTACAGAGTATTAAAGCTATTACAGCTAGCAAACCTTTTTGCTACAAAACAAATGAAAGCATGTACGAGCTTAGTCCCAAGAAATCTCTATTACATTCACTGAGCCATTAAGTCTAAACATTAAAAACTGATCCCCAGAACATGGAAACAATATGCTTGTATTAATGGTCACTGTTAAAAATTTGTATTTTAATCTGCGTGCAACACAGCTGAATTCCAGTGAAGTGTCTACTTTGTATTGCTCTATTTGGATCAGCCCAAAGCCTGAAGATCATTACTGGGGGATTCTTCCTCAGACAGAATGCTTTCCTCTGACATCAGAAGATGAAAATAAGAAGCTGTAGTAGTATTGACTTGGATGCAAGGAAAACTGTTATTATTTACTGGAAACACACAAACTGAAGTGTTATTTACATTAAAATAAAGTATTATTAACAATGCATAAAGATTTATTTTAAAAAATGAATCAGTAGTAGCCTTTGAAAGCACAGCAAAGAAAACATCTCTCAAAGGTGATGGCTGAAGGAATGAGATGAGAGTCAAAGGAAAAAGAACACTGGTAATTTTGGAGAATGTGACTTCTTGTGTCAGTATTTAATGAATGCTTGAATTAATTACTTGAAATCCAGGGGGAAAAGCAGGATTTTGATCAGTTGGGCACATTGCTGTATATAATTATGAGTCAGAATCCATCTCCTCCTGTTCAAAAAAAGTCATATTATTGAAAATATCATCAAGCTTAGTGTGTCAGGGTCTCTTCCCAACAGGTAGCCCACAGTCTCAAGAGGAATCTCCAAATTATTTTCTTTGCAAATTTGCCATATCCTTTCACAAGAAGATTAATAGTTCTGTTGGTCTCCCAAGGAATCAGAGGCTTCAGTGCAGTCACACCGTGTCCCTGCTGCCCTACCACACAGACAGGTCTATATCTAATCACATTAGTAATCCCATACGAATACGGGCTTCTGCATACACAGAAGCCTCCGTGGAGTTGGGAATCTGCATTTTACTCTAGTTAATCATGTAATCTCAGAACGAAAATAGCATCTGACAAAAACATACCTCTTCAGGTAAAGCGGGCTTTTTAGTGTTCTTGTTTTAAATGACACTTCTATTTCTTGTCCTCTCTGGATTTACCAAATCATTTTACTTAATTCTTACACATCACAAGAGCCCGTCGCTCCAGCTCAAACTTTGACACTGACTTTATGAGTTCTTAAGCATATAGTTCTTTATAAATTGAGTTTCATATCTGGGATATGAAAATAGATCACTCAATGTTAGCACATCGTTTGCTGTAAAAATAAATATACCAACAACACTGAGTACAAAACAGCTGAATTACACACTCTAATATTCAGGGGAAATAAGGGTACTTTAGGACAATTTACGTATGTCTCAAAATATGGCATATTTAAAAAAAACAACCCCAAAACACTTTATATCCCTAATACATTATACTTCATGATTTATATACATCGCACTTTCTTTTTTTAATCCTTTCTTTTTAACCAGCTATTGATTAATGTTAGTTACTTTTCACTACTATGAAAAAATAGAAATTATAATCAATTCCTACTTTTACTATGTGTAAGATTAAATAAAACGTGCAAGTGAAATAAAACATTATTAGCTAGTGATCTCTGGTCGTTCAGAGAAAGAGGGCCTCAGCAAGATCCTAAGACAGGCTATTACTTGTTTGAGGTAACTAATGTTATCCTTCTGCTGAGATAGTATGGACCACTGAATTAGGTAACGCTGCTGTGATCTGCAGAGCTGGACTTTTATACAAGCATGTGGATGAACCACACTAATTTGTTCATGTCACTTTTCATTGCTTGGTTTTTTATCTCTAAATATGGATAAAAGTCTAGCTTCCTTTGTGATACAGTTTGAGATCTATATTTGAAATGTCTTTATGAGTTTGACCAAAAGGTAAATGCAAGGACAGTGAGATTTACATTGTGGACTTTGAATTGGAGCTCTAAAGAACTATATGACTTGATAATTACCCTTGTAATATGAATTTTAAAAAAATCAGTGATAAAATACAGTCAGTTCAGAGAGTTACATCCCAGTTAAACCATTAAAAACTTTCATTTTTTTCATCCTCTGAAAGATCACCTTCTCCACACTTTCTTACTTTCTTAAGAACTTGATTCTTCAACCAGTTTCTGGGCTTTGACACTGTCCAATTTGAATCTGCTTTGATTTGAGGTCCAATCATTCACACACTGAGTGAAACCCAAAAGGCAATATCTACATAAACGCCGTTACAACGTGTCATACAAAAGTAGAAAGGAGCCAAAATTGCATTAGCATTTCTCTGTAGCTGTCTATGTGGTTTTAGCAGCCAACTGAGCCTGCTGTGATTCTTTTTACATTTCTAAAACTCTGAAGTATGTGGTGTGCCTTGTTTCTACCTCCACACAAAGTTGTGGATGAGTCACAATTGCTTACTAGCTTAAAAAGACATTCTATATGCAGTGTAACCTCAAACCTTACGATGTTTTCCTCTTCTTGAGGAGACCAGGCTACACACAGGGGACAAGATGCTCCTGTTGGTATCAACTTGGCCAGCTCATGCCTTTAAATACTGAGGCCCTCTGTGCAATTGCCACAGCCAGTGACTTCTGCAGGGCTATGGTGCTGTATATAGCTCAAGCTTAAAAAACTGAGTGCTTCTCATGAGAAAGCAGCTGAAAAAGCCCCCACCAAAACTGGCAAGAGAGAAATTACAGTCACTATTTACAGTTGACAGTCTGATACAAGCTGGACTCTAAACAAGTTGGAGCTTGTCACTGAACGACTGACAATGGCAATAACTGTGTTTTTGGATGAATAGGATAAGACAATATTAATGTTTATCTAAAAATTGGACAGAAAATACATAATTTGTTTTGTTGGCTCAGTCTATTCTATTATAATATTTGCATTGTCTCATGTTTTTATGCATTTGGTTGTCTCCAAGAAAATACAAAATATGCTGCAGATGTTAAGGCAATGAGAGGCTGAGATAAAATTAATATTGCAAAGGAGAGTATCATACCATCTGTCCATTGTGGGCTTCTTCTTACACACCCTGAAGAAGCAGCAGCAAGTTTTGGAGTGTGGATACTTTGATTCTGAAAGGGTCAGAGTTCTGATTCAAAGTTATCTTGCCTTTGGAAAAAAACCAGCAGATATTCTGCCAAGTGATAGAAGGATCCTGGAGAACATATTCAGAGCAGGAGCCACAAAGAGTCTAACTACAATGTCATTCACTCTGTAGTGAGCAAACAGCTAAACCAACCTTGTTTCAGAGTCTGCAATTTAAATGGAAACAAACACCCAGAATGGGATCTGATGTCTGGGAAATACTGGATTAGTTTTCTCCCTCATGTAGCATAAAGCATCATTTTTTGGGGCTGTAAATTACACCCCCAGATAATTCTTCTTATGCTACTGCATGGCACTACTATGAACAAACTCATCCAGAGCATGCTTAACATGGCGAATCAGTAACGATTTTTATCATAAACTTACTTATCTTAAAAATTTGCCCTTCATTAGTCTCTCATTCTCTCTCCAGCAAAGCCAATAGCTCTGATTTTCCAAAAGATGAAAATGAATCTGTCTTTAAGTTCTGTGTGGGTTTAAAGTAAGTCTCTTGCATGAGACTAGAAAGAAGGAAGGGGATGAGGAGGAGAGGAGGAAGAGACCTGCTTCTCTCGATGGGCAATTCATCTGTTAGATAGAAGTGGGCCCATGTAGTAACTAGATCTATGTGATAGAAAAGAGGAGATATAGAGACAAAGAAATGCTGGCATTACCATAGCAACATCAGAATAGCAATTATGTGAAATAACATAGACAGAAGGAAAAAAACCCAAAAACCAGAGATTACATATTTTCACCTGGATTCTCATATCCTAGGGCATATTTCCTTTAGCTCTAGGTGTTACACACATGGTCTGAATCATTTCCCTAACAATTCAACAAGAGAATTCATCAAATACTCAGTTGCCTGAATCACACAGGGGAAGATAGAGAATAAAACGGGGAGGAAAAAGCTGTGATCTACAAGTGTGAGGAAAGAGTAGGAGACAACTGAACAAGGCAGGAAAAACTCCTGTACCACATGCATGATGGACTTTTGGGGAGGGTATCTGGAAGTAGAGAACTTGGTGGTCTTCCACCTGCAGCTACTTGATCCTAGGTGGTTGCAGGATGCATGCAGTGCTAGTCTTCCCACTGTTTGCCTCACAGTTACGCCTTGTTTGCCGCCTCCAGTCTAGGCTAAGGGATTTCATAATCCAATTTTAGCCACAAAGGGAATTCTGTTTGCAGTTTGGCTGCAGGACACTACATGCCCAGGCTGTGTTCTGGTGGCAGTCCAGGCTAATCAAGGCTGACATGCATTTAATTCAACACACTATCGTACCTATGTGGTATTTTCAAAGCTGACAAAGTGTCTGAGTCATCACTGGACATCCTCTGTTTCAGCCTCCTGAAGCATCTTTACCTGCTGCTTTTCTGTGACTTTTTCACAGAACTGGGATGAGGAATGAGCCTCAAAAATCTGTCAACATACTGCCAAATGGCCTCAAGCTATATGGTGTTGGGTGCACTGAGTTTGAGGACAGTTATCTATAAAAATCAGATTGGTCATAATCTCTTAGATGGAGAAACAGGCAGCAAATCAGGATGGACAGAGAGGATTTCAGTGAAGGCAAAAATAAAATGAGTTCGAGGACAGTCTGTAAGAGAGATAATAGCAGATCCAGCAGGATCAGAATGATGACAATATAATGGGGCAGGCTGTTGTGGGTAGTCCCAGTTCAGCAGTACTTCCTTTCAAACATTGGACTAAGAATGAAAGGGAGCAAATCATAGCAAGAAATAAGATAGAAGGGTGAGGAGGAGATCCTGGGCCTGATCTTTGTCTCACAACACAATGAGAGTATCTTGGGGCATCTCCTGAAATTCAGAGTAATCACTGGCTATCATGAACCTGTGTCAGGATTGCACTGTGGCCTGCAAGGATTAGTATCCAGAGTGTTTTCTTAGCTAAGGAATAATACAGTGAAGGGTATTGTCAGCAAGAACTGCTGACAAAGAAAACATCAATCAAAGCAAAAAACCCATCCAGACCCCCAAGAAAATAAAGAGGGGGGAAAAAAGAGAGAGAAAAGGGGTGGGGAGAGAAAAAAAGAAAGAGAGGGAATAAATAAAAGGGGGAGGTGGAAAAAGAAAAAAAAATTGACAAAAAAGCTTCAAGTAGGAGTCAAACCCCCTGCATTTTCCTTGTCTGATTTGCTTGACTGCCTCTCCATCTCTTCCTTGCTTTGCATCTCTAACTATGTATGAAAAAAGAGATTAATTTCTAGCAAAGAGCATTTGTGTGGGTAGTAAAAGATGAATTGTGGTGGCACATGTTGCTGTAAGGACATAGAACAGAGCTTATGGACATAAACATTACTATGCAATGCCCAAAAATGCAAGGACAGGGATGATACAAGCATATATTCTGGTTTATTGGGTGCTTTTTCTCATGTTGACATTAGAATTAACACACTTGTGGAGGTAACCCATATATTATTGATTATCAAACATGAACAATTTTTTGGGTGCATTTACAGACAAAAAAGTAGCATACTCCTGCATGGCTTTTCAAAGTGCTTTGTGAATAGGTGCTGGAGACTGTCAGCAAGAGATTCCTGAGTTACCAGAAAAAGCAGTATATTACCCATCCCATGGTGAGCCCTTGGGTACTACAACCTCCATGGGTTGACCTGCTCACTGCAACATCTACCAAGACGTTTCATACTCCGCACTGCACATCCTTTGATGCATGCCAACCCTAGGAGAAGGACATTTAATTTTGACAGCGTTAATTAACTCCATGTAACTTACCAAACAAAAGGAGTTGAGTTTGTTTCAGTCTAAATGGATTCCTTACTTATTTTAGGCTTTTTATTAGCCTTCAATTTTTCCCAGCGTTGCCAGATTGATTGCACTGGATCTGGTCTTTTCACCAAGAGCAAGTCAGATTACAACTGCTGAACAGTGGTAAAAGCAACACACTGTACTGAATCACACAGGTAGCTGGATAGGACATGTGGATGCCAAAATATAATCACCCATTATAGCTCTTTCAGGCAACATTTTACATCAATGTGCTAGTTTTGAAAGAGCGAGGACACAGAGATACACAAACCATGTTAGCAGGCTGCACTGTACACCCACACTCCTAAGAATTCCTCTGGAAAATAAAATAAAGCATGATGACCACATCTTGTCTTTCTGGATTGACATTTGGGGGCAAGTTATGGCCATCAATGACTTAAAATTGTTGAGGGTGGCAGTTTTCTCTAGCAAAGTCAAGTGGATTTATACTGCAGTAAAATAGCTATGAAACAGTCTAATAAAGTGATTTTTGCAATAGTGAATGCCTCAACTTAAACTTCAACACTTATTTTACTGGAAAGAGCCTTTTATAGCTAGGTGGATTCCAACGCATCATCAAAATTGCTGATAACTGCTAGTTTGAGCATAAAAAATGATCTCTCTTGTAATTCCATAAATCAGTATATCTTATTGTACTAGAACAGGGCTGCAATCACTATTAATGGAACTAGAGGAATGGTGCTTTGTGGATGGAAGTAAAATTGATAGGGGAATGCCCTAATCATCAGCATCTCCAAAGAGCCCTGCAGCAAAAAGGGGAAGGAAAAAGGGGAGAAAAAGAAAAAAAGGCATCTTACTGTCCCACTGAATTAGTTTCTGTCATTCAACCAACTATCCAGTAAGTTGGCTTTCATCTATCGCTCTTTCCTGGTTAAAGTAGAGACTCTCCAAGCCCTTGAATAACAACACATGAATTCTAGATTCACTTGTAACGGAAAATATTACAAGTCCTAACCTGTTTAAAACATTCAAACCCATTATTATCCACTTCCATCATTCTTTCCATATTCTGTTCTATTATTCTTGCCAAAACAAAACCTGTTATATAAGTTTTTATGCCTCATTTTGCATGTTCCTCCAAACACACTTCCATTAATTGGTTTCCCTTTGCCTTCTAAATTTAGCCAATGCCAGTTACATATTTATTTATCTGTTTTAGCCCAAAACTTTTTTTGCAGTCTGCTGTTTTCCTGTCTTTGAATTAGATCCTATTTGACATTTCCAGATCATCCATTTGGCTAGCAGTAACAGGCATTTTCAAACGACAAGGAAAATAGCCTCTCCCTGGGGAGCAGTGAGGGACAGGGAAGGAAATGCTGCAGCAATCACTATGCCCAAGCAGTAGGTTCTATGCAGCTGCCATCAGGCTCTGTCTCCTCAGACAGCCTTTTGAGTCAGTGCCAGTCACACAGTGCTTCCAGCTCTTTCCTACAACAATACTTATTTTCAGCCCTTTTGGGGTGAACTCTGAATTCTCCAACACTCACCCTCCCCTAAACCAACCAACCAAACCCAACCGAAAAAAAAAACCAACAAAAAAATTACATTAATTAACAATAATTAATTAACCCAGCTAAGCAGGAAGGAGAGAGTCCCTGATATGGATGTGTGTGATTAGATTTCAGCCTGGCTTATATAATCAGAAACATTGAAAACTTCGCTCTGTAATTATGTAAACTTATATAAATTATATATTTATATAAAAAGACACAGCTGGTAGCTCAGGCTAGGACTGCTTCCACCAGAAGTCAGGGGTCCCAAGAAGTTACTTAGAAAACATGTTCCTTGGGCTGAAACAGTCAAATACAGCTTTCTCAAATACCTATCCCATTTCTGTGAGGCAAGAGGTCCAATGGGTGACTTCAAAGAACATAAAGTATTTTGTGTCTACCTCCTTGCACAGGAGTTTGAGTCTACTACTAACAGATAAATGACCTTATGGCAAATCCTCCAACTTCAGCAGTAACCTGAGTAAAGTTTTTTCTCTATCACAACAAGAATGGGAAGGAAAGGCATGAAATCTTTGAATGTTTTCACATCTTCATAGTGCAAAGACTTGAAATATATTGAGTTAGAGTGGCCAGAGAGCCTGATATTTCTGCAGTTTGGAGCCAGGCTTCGTGGAGATAACTCATCCTGAGTCTGACTGACTCATGATTTGTGTTTGCGTCCAAATCAGGATTCCTTATGCAAACATACTGCTGAAGTGCTAAGGTGGTCAGTGTGAAGGTCTTGCCCTGGCCAGTCGTGTGTTGGTAAGCAGCTACATCGCAGTGACACACAAGTCAACGTTTGCTCTCTGCTTGCTTCATTCATTCATTTTTTCAGGTGTTGCTATGCTTCGTGGAGAAGAGCAAAGTGCTTCAGGCAATAATTTCCCCCAGTCTGTCATAGGAAAAATAGTAATTTCCACATAAGGAGGAAGACACAAGACACCTGGAGCTGAATGATTAATTTTGCCTCCTCATGAGAGGCTGGATAGGCTGCTATTCCCAGTGACATTAAGCCCTGTGGTAGCCTCTGCCCTGCTTAGCCCACTATTAAAGTACCATTCAAGACAGATGGGAGATATGTTTATAAATAGAAAAGATTTGTGCATTAAGATTGGAATGCAAACCTCCATGAACACTGCAGTTATGATATCCTGTAGTTGTTTTGCTGAACTGATGCCTCAACAAAAGGCTGTCCTTTTTCTTTGCTCACAATATTTAAATCTTCTCAAAATGACTGGTGATCATTCCTGTAGCATCATTAAAATGCACTGCCTTTGTTTACAAATATGTAGATGTTTTTACTGGGTTTCACCATCTGTCTATTCATAATTATTGTAAATATTCATTGCCTTCTTTGGAATACTTTTTTTTACATTGCCTACTGATTCCAGTACTTTCCCTACCCCCTACTACAGGTGAGAACTGAAGAGAAATAGAAATAAAAATGTAGTAGACAGGGAAACACTTCAAGGCTTAATTTTTTTATCCTGTGATATTTCTGCTAACTTCTGGAAAACAAATCATACCCCTTGGTAGCACATCACCCACACTCAGTGTTAGCTAACAAGAACAGAACGAGGTTGTTAGATGGAAGAGTTAAACTGGGTTAAACAAGATTGCTCTGTCATTAGGGATGATGCTATCTGTGACAATCAAACACTTTGCAGAGGCTTCATTCTGTGATCACAGCAGGTTTTTCAGAACTCACCAGCCCTCCTCAACGTGTGTGTGATCAGCATCTTTCCCAGCGTGAAGCCAGAGCTGATCCTGTTGTTTCTTTGCATCAGTTCCCACTGCAGCACATCCTCCACCTCTTTTTTTTTCCCCCTTCAAGGATATATATTTCCTCTTGCTGGGAATTCACATTAATGAAGCCTTTGCTTTTGCTGAGTTCCTCCCTTTACATTTCCTGGGGGTTGCATGTGAGGTTGAGCTCCACAAGGAAAGACCATCCAAGTGAGTTGTGTTCCCTCTTTGTGGGGAAGCACATGCTCTGCTGTCACTGTCTTGGTACCACTTGAAAGACACAAAGTTTATTGCTGTTACTCCTCTACCTTTTGGAGCCTTTATTTTCTAAGCTATGTAGCGACTTGCTCTCAGATTTATATAACACAAGAGCTAATAAAAGACTATCCAACCAAGAAGATAGGGCTTTTTAACTACTGTTTTGTAGGAAAACACTCTGCAAAGGAGGTAGCAGTGCTCTCACCTTGGAATCCTACTCCTCAAACTGGTATTAAATAATGTCTTGGACACTAAACTTCCTGACTTACTGACACCTTTAGTTATTGAATGCTGGGCAGGTTTTATATCATCTTTCATCTTTGTACAATCATTTTTTTTCATCTTCACTATTCTCAAGTACCTTTCTGTAGATGATTCCTTCCACCCCTCACTATTCTTCATTTGAAGTCTTCTGTCACTTTTTTGACAGCAAAGACACCAACATATAAAAGTTGTTGTTCTTTTAAATGAAAGAAAACTGAGATTTTAGTTTCTCTTTATTGGATTATCTTGATCAAAAATATCAAAAATATCAATTATGAGATTCAAAATTCTTTGTAGCCCCCAATCCACCTAGTAACACAGTTTGTCACCTTAACCAGCTGTAAAAAGCAACCTGCAATTTCTATCCATACCTCTTACAATGAGAAAGAACACGTGATTAAACTCGATCAAGCTCTTTATCTCTGACAATATAACATAACAGCAAATAATATAAACCAAACAACTAGTGATTAATAAATATCTGTAAAATGTGAGTTACTTGTCTGTGGAGTTTATAGGGGTATTTATACTGGAGAGGAAAATCAGCAGAAAAAGATAAATTTAAGTGGTACATCATTTCCTAAACTCTAGACCTCTTGTTGGAAGAAATCAGGACTCCAAGCACCTGTATAATGCTTTTCAGCCAGCGATCCCAAAGCATATAAGAATGGATATTAATAGTCTCCACTCATAAAGGAGTACCTACAGTGCAGTGGGGCAAAGTGGCTTGCCCTAAGATCAAGGTCAGATTGGCTTCTCATCTTAATATACTGAAATATACATATTTTAATAAGAAGATAAGACTATGATTGAAACCTGAGCTCCTTAAAGGCTACTTAAGGAGGCCATGACCCATGGATATACCTCATTTTATTTTTAACAGCATTATCTTCTGTAAGACACAGGAACAATATTAATTCACTTAAACCTGACCTAGACAAATAAATGACTAGTCATCTGAATAGATCAGTCCTTCTGTATGTACAAAATGCAAAGAAATAGATAAAAAATACTGAAAAGACCCTGAGCTGTCCTTCTGCTTTTCTCTAAAGACTGTTCAGCCATGTATCCATCCCATTGTGCCTTCTGACAGGTTGAGAAGAGCCAAAATGGGAGAATGGCCAGTCCTGACTGGCACAGAGAGTTCAAAACTGGAAGTATGTGCTAACCTTATCTAGGAAGAGCCATCAGCATTGCTAGTGTGGCACCCTACAGATCTGGGGTGTGCTGTTTCCCATTCACTGGAAGCGAGATGGCATTAGAGATGTCTGAATGAGCTCAATAGCCCATTAATTACTGAACTGTACTCAGATAAATAAAAGCTGGAGTAAATATAATAAAAAGCATATTCACCAGATGATACACCCCTCCAAAAAAAGCAGCACCAGATGAAATCCCCCCACCCCCATTTCTTTAGACGAATGAACACTGACAAAGGTACAGGCTTGGATGGTGTTTTCAGTCGTTATCAGAACATGGAGCAAACGCCTTTCGTTACCAGAAAAAAATATCATCACTGTATAAATGATAGGATCTTGATTTTAACAGATCCATAATCGTAACATTTTATAGTCTCCTGATATAGAAGTCTTTTGTACTTGAAATCCCTGGCTGCCCAACATTTGCAGCACTTCATGAGCTGCAATGTAACACCTACCCGAGCTGCAGATACTGATGTTATGCACAGTGGAGATTTAAGGACAGAAACTCTTGATTTATTTAAGACAACCAGCAGATTCCTTACGGCCACAAGGAAAACCAGATAGATCATTTCCTGCAGAATCAAAGCAACCTTGATCAGAGAGCAGTAAACCAGCTAAAATTTCAAACAGGTCATTTCAGATCTGCTGGGTACGTAGGTGGTCAGCAACTGCTTCCATACCCACAAGCTGTGGGGAGAGGACAAGGGTCAAGGACGTAAAAAAAAAGCAAAAAAGAAAGCAGAACCTGTAAAATTATACTAGAAATACATTTTTGTATAACTCAGAAGTCTAATGACACAGTCAGCTAAGATCTCTGTAAACATACAGACATTTTCCGAGAGCAAAGAACCAGCATTCTATTTCATTCATAGACAGGAACATATATTTGGGCAGGAAATCATTAGGAATAATTAATTTCTATGTACATGCATTGTAATTTGTCTAATTTGGCTTTATAGTGCTAGCTGCTGCAGAGCAGCGCTCAAAACAAATTAAAATGTTCAATTAAGGATGTAATGGTCATTTTTGGAAAGTACAGCGTTAAAATGCTCACAAGGTCAAGGGAATCAGAGGTACCTGAACAAGAAAATGAAGCTTTAAGGTACTCATGAGGCCCCAGCTGGAGTCCTGTGTCCAGAGCTGGGGCCCTCAATACAAGAAAGATGTGGGACTGTTGGAGAGGGGTCGGAGGAACCACAAAGATGCTCAGAGGGCTGGAGCAGCTCCCCTATGAAGAGAGGCTGAGGGAGCTGGGCTGGTTCAGCCTGGAGAAGAGAAGGCTGTGGGGGGACCTCATTGCAGCCTGCCAGTCCCTGAAGGGAGCAGAGGAACAGGAAGGGAATCAGCTTGTTAAAAGCGTAGATAATGGCAGGACAAGGGGGATGGAGTGAAGCTGAAGGAGGGAAGGATTAGATTAGATATTAGGGGGAAATTTTTACAGAGAGAGTGGTGAGGGGCTGGAACAGGCTGCCCAGAGAGGTGGTGGATGCCCCATCCCTGGGGGTGTTCAAGGCCAGGTTGGATGGGGTCCTGGGCAACCTTGTGTAGCTCCAGGCCTGGAGGTTGGTGGCCCTGCCTGTGGCAGGGGGTTGGAGCTCTGTGATCCTTGGGGTCCCTTCCAACCCAGACCAGTCTATGATTCCATACTCAAGAGTTGAAGAAAGTATATATACATATGCCCACACACAAGTATTGTACCTCAGGATGCTTAGGGACTCAATTTTTCTAAACAGCAACATCAGCTGCCATTATGAGCAGTACTGAAGTAAGAATGAATTCAAAAGCAATTTTGATTTTTTTTTCTCAAGCGACACTGTGGAGCTCTGGGATAAATCACTTTCAGATGCTTTAAACGTAACTTAAAACATACCACTTACAATAAAGAAAGCATTTTTTATAAATGTTTTATAATGATATTATGGAAAAACTCATCTTTGCTCTGATGATGGCAAAGAAAAAAGAGATTGAAAAAAAATCTTTGAAATGGTAACACTTGCCAGGTTACTCCCCTTAGGTCAGGAGATTACAATAACTACTTTTATTTATACCCAGCAGTACAGTTAGGAAAATGACATCAACTTAAAATATCTTTAACAACTCCAAAATTTATTTTAATTGTTTTATTACAATATTAATAATTAAAAGTCACTTCCAAAAATGGATTGAACACAATTTGCATATCTACTAAACCCTGCAGGAGCTGGGAATATAGAAAGAACTAATATGCAAAGAAATTAGACTTAATACGTTTTTGCAGCACTTTAGTCACCTCAGTGGAAATACTAACAGCACAGATTACTCATTTGTGATGATTTAAAGTTATTTCTGGACAACATGAAGAAATGTCAGGAGAGGGCAGGCATAGCACCAAGGAAGAGGTTGTGACCTGTGCTACCAGCCTGGCTGGGCTCTAAGATAAGATGGAGAAGGTGGTTTACTTATGTGAGTTAAACAGGTGGCCCTGGTTTAGAGGAGTCTGGTATCTATCCTGCCAGACCTTAGTAGGTCCTCAGGACCACCATGCTGCCATGGGCAGAATCCTCCGGAGGCTCAAGCAGGAGGCCAAGAGCTATGGCCAGGTGAGAATTCTGCCTGAGCTCCTCTCCCCAGCAGGATTTGTAGGGTTTAGCCTCCATATTGCACACACAGACCCAAGCTCAGCATGACTGAGGCCACGGGGGCACATCCAGCTCCTTGAGAGAAAAGGCCTGAAACAGGAGCTCACGGGGAGGGAGCCTCAAAGCTTCCCCATCCGGTACGATGCCCCAGGCCTCACCTAACCACCCTTCCCACCCTGTTCCAAGCTGCTTTTTCTGAGAAGCAGTTTTGTGGAAGAATAAAAAGGTTCTATTGTTGAGCAAGCTAAGGGAGAACGATGCAAAGTCAGTTGCCTTAGATATCTGAATTACCTACTTTGCACAGTGGTGCTTTGGCATCCTTGGATTCTGGTACTGCCCAGTTTCTGGGGACACAAATACATTTGAATTTGATTTTGTTAGTGTACACGCCAATTATATGGGGTTTTTTTACTTCTGTTGGTTAAAAAGAAATATTCATTTGTCAGCTCCCCAGAGCACACACAGCTTCTTTCTGCAAGCTTGAACAGCACAGAGGAATCACGTAGTCTTCGTTTATAAACCAATTGTGAAATTAACTTCCCTTTTCTTGTATTCCTAAATTGTCACCTGACTCTGAAAATCTCTCTCTAAAAGCAGTGTTTCCCCTCCTCTCCTCAAAATTAGAAAAGTACTGGAACTCAATAGAAAGAACTAATTTCTGAAAGCATTATTAGACCATAAAAGACCATCAGCAAGTGAGATTGAGCTTTTAAACATTCTTCTGTGAAAGCAAGTTGTCACTTCAGCAGGAGGGAAACAGCAACAAAACAGAAGCTTGCCCTGAGAAGCAGCACTGCTGCGGGGCAACTCTGCTCCTGATCTGGGGAAAAAACAGATGGTATTTGGTTTCTTTTCCTGAGGAAGAGGAGGCCA
The DNA here is from genome assembly GCA_013400835.1 of Zapornia atra. Lineage (NCBI taxonomy): Eukaryota > Metazoa > Chordata > Aves > Gruiformes > Rallidae > Zapornia > Zapornia atra. Next base: position 51,342 of record VZTU01014319.1, on the reverse strand, counting down.
CAGGCTGCCTGCTTTGCCCTTGCCCTGGGATAGGCAGAGGGGATGCATTTGCTGCCTCCCAGGCAGTCTGCAACCAGACAGAGAAGCCAAGGAAACAGAGTAAGATAATAAAACATATCATATCATATCATATCACTTCCCAGAACAACAATTTTACTTCTCCAAACATAAGTGGCAGTGACCATGCCAAGGAGGATGATGCCATGACACGGTGCCATTTATCCCCAGATAAATGATTATTCCTCCATGCAGGACAATGCAAGGAACCCGTTTGATTAAAGAGGCAGCTCAGGACTTCATTGCTCTTGATTTCTTTCTTATTCATGAATCTCTGGATAAATTCAGTCTAGTTTCCAATATCATCAGAACAACCCCAGGAACATTTGAGAGCTGAAGCAGTCGCGTGATGTAGCAGAGATAGAGCTTTCTCAGCCACAGCTGATAGAGACTGAGTACAGACATGCCCTTTAAAGCCCAAAGGGAGGAGAAGCACTGATGTTTCTGTTTATGAAATTAATAGGTCCAAAAAGCATTGCATGCTGAGACATTAGGCTATTAGCAGGAGCCCTGCTGGCAGCCCACTTAGGGGAAAAAAAACAAAGCTGTGACAGCAGATTAGGTAGAGGAGTTGGGGATTTTTTTCTTTGGGTTTTTTTCTGAAGAAGTATATAGAGAAGTCAGCAACCTATTTCAGTGATTGCATCCTTCAAGGCTAAAAATAACACAACCCCTATAGTTCTGTGGTCAATGAACAGCTCAGGCCTAACACCCAGCAGATATAATGACCCAGGTACCTACCTGTGGGGATACACAGCTTGGTGGCAGTGGGCACTCAGATGCATAAGCAATCACGTCATGTTTAGTTCTCTGGCAGACCAGGCTAAAATACTGGCATTCGTAGTCACTGTGTGGGAGCTGCTGAGGTTTTTCCTTTTTTAAAGAAAATTGATCTGTGTATTAATAGGTTTTTTCACAGAAATTGCCAGAATTTGGAGTAACTGCTTTCTGGTGAAACACAGGAGGGAAAAAAAAAAAGAAAAAAAAGAAAAAGAATACACATAACTCGTCACCAGGTGTCACTGTCCCGTCATTCCAACATGGCCAAAGAACTACAAATCCCTCAGCAGAAAACAAAACCAGACATACAATCAAGTGGCAGGGAAACTCTGGAGTATGAAGAGGCAGACCCCTTGTTATTCAGCAGAACAAGATGTCAGGATTTACTTTATAACAGGTTTGTCAGCTCTGTTATAATCACTGATTTATTACAGTCATTTCCCAGGTTTCTTCCCCCTCCCCATTGGCAGATGTCACTGATTACCTTTCATTTACAGAAATTTAGGATGATCAGTGACTCTGGTGTGTGCATGCTTCCAGTGAAACCAGGCAGGTCTTTATGGTCAACGTTACAGCAACCAGTTCAGCTGGCTTTTTGGGTCCCTTCTTCCACTGCACATCTTTCAGGAAAATTCCAATTTTGTGAATAGGCAGATCTGGGGTTAGAGGTCTCTAAGTGATGCTAATGTTGAAGGAATTTTGGCAGCTCTTGTCAAGTAACATACCGTCATTAAAAATAGTTTGCAGCTTGCACATTGCTTACTGCCACAGGGAGGGATGGCTGTACTATCACCTTGTCCTGGAGCAAGCTGTGGATCACATCACAGCTTGTTTTGGGCAAGGGCAGAGTTTTCTGAGGTTTTAACACTACTGGCCTCAATGAGAGGAGTGTTTTATTTGTGGAATCAAATCTCCATGAACATGTCTTTCAGCTCTTACATATTCCTTGCACCATTTTGGGGAACTGTTATGTAACGTTTTCAAAAGCACAGGGCAGAGTATGAGAGGGACTATTAGGCTGAAATCAGTAGGCTAGGAAGGTGCATAGCTATCTATCTGTAGCTGCTCTTATATTAGATAACATGGCCAAAATCTCACTGAGGATTTCTAAAATACCTACTCAGGCAGCAGGTTCTTTGGGGAAAGGAACTGATCCTCTCCCTTTTTTTAAAGAGCAGCACACACCTCAATCCTTTCCCACCCACCCCACAAACTAAAAGACTAATTTTCTTTGATCTAAGAATAAGGTTTGTGTTTCTAGGTTAGGGGGGGTCTCATTATGCTAATTGCTTTAGCAACACAGGGTAAGGTCAGTCACTCTGATGAATACCTTGGAATCAGAACACAAAAGGCAGAGCGTGTTAAGAAGAAAGGAAAAAGAAAGGAAAGGAGTTTTTAAAGTCTTTTAAAATGTAAAAATACAGCATAGAAAGGCTAGTGGCAATGTTTCCAAAAGGGATCATCAATTAACCATTTCCTGTTTCCAGTTATTTTAAAGCACCCATCCTTTAGCAATTTCACCAAGATCAGATTGCAACTCTTTGGTAAAGCTGACAAATTCGAATGGAAATTCCGAGTCTGTGCCATCTACCTTTAATAGCCCCTCACATTTCAAATCTCAGAATGACTCCAAGCAAAGTCAAAAATTTAACATCTATTTAAAAAAAAAAGGGAGGAAGGGGTATTGAGACTTCTGACCAATTTGCCTACTACAACCTGGAAGACCAAGAGCAGGCCTGGGGACTGAATCCCATTTTCATGACTCCCCGCCCAGCGTTCCGCTCAAGCCAGCCTGACTGACTAAATAATAGCATTATCTTCTGGAACAAGATTGAAATTTTATGGACTTGGAATGTTCTCAAACATGAGAGCATTCTATTCTTCCATAAAAACCATGCATGGCTACAATACAATGCAATAAACCGCTGAAATTTCTATGGAAAAACTGCATTTCACAGCTCAGGATGCTTGTGAGCTATCTAATTATAGATATTTTTTTTTTACACTTAAAATCACAAGAGGTATCATACACAGAATGAATAGTGTAGTATCACTGCAAATGTGCTGTCAAAGGGGTGGAATAAAGCCTCCAAATGTCATCGTTATGCACAACCAGCACGATGAGAGAAGCAGCGCAACTCCCAATGAACTAACAAGCTGTGTGTGTTCTCCCCAGCGTTATGAGGTGTGTGACAGCATTATCAGTCAATCTCTGTGAACTCCCTTCTCTCACTCCTTGCTTTGCTTTGGAGAAACTGTTGCTCTAAGGGAAACTGCACATGCCTGAAGCGAACCAGAGACTGGATAGCTTGTGCTTGGGAACTCCCAGCTTGGCTCTTAAAGCTGCCAGATGTACTCCTAAGGACTGCTGTCTTTATCCATTTTCAGGCTGCTGCCTTAAAAATTGTTTCAGTTGACTCCTCAGTTGACAGATACCTGCATACATATGTGATTAACTCGGAGGCGGGTAGATGGGGATATTGCTTAGCCACTCAGCATGTGCCTGTCTCCCTTGGATCTGCTTTTTCCCTCCCCCTCCTTCCAGTTTCCACTATGCCACCTCATTTCAAAGAGAACGGTGGTGCTGTGTGAATTTGAGACATATTTATATAGTGCTGGTTATACATTTTATATATATATATATGTATATATAAAAATACTGATTTTGTATAATAATACCATTAAAAGTTTTGGACTTGATCACAGATTATCAAAAAGGAAAAACATAATCTGCTTATTATTTCAAGTTTTGCCCGAGTAATAATTGCTGTATCAAGGCTATTTGGAATTAGGTATTATAATTCTTAGTGTAGTTAAAGCCTCTTAATATTGGTTCTCAGTGATACCTGTGTGGAATGTTTGCTGACACTATTTATCAAACAGATGCTTCAGACAGGCAATAGTCAAGTACTTTTACAGAGGTACTGTATGTCAGCACAATTCAGAGAAGATATGATTGACTCAGAGTAGAAGACTTAAAAAAGCTGAGGAGGAGTTTAGACTGTATATTAATTTCAGTTCTTATTCTGGACCAAAGTAAAAGCTTTCTGGCTTGTAACCATTACAGAAATGCATGCAATTATTATTTTTTTATGATACTTTTATCTCCATTAAGGCTCTGGAAAAAAACATCAATATTTGCCAAATGGAAAAGGCTGAAATGCTAGAGAAAAAACATGTATTGAGCAGTTTGATAAGTTATCAGAGGAGAAAAGCCACCAAGCTTCTCTGATTATAATTTTACATTCAGATCTCAGAGTTACACTTAGAAATGTCAATCAAGTTACAACCCTAGCGTGATAGGCATTGCCCAATAATATAGCCAGAGACAGCTCCTATCCCAAGGAGATCAGCATATTAATATCACACAATTTAGGAGATGCAGTAATTACATTAAGTGTGAAATTTGCCCTTAATGCAGCCAAGACCTATAGGTTGATCTCCAAGGAATGAAAGTCTGTGCTAGTATTTAATCACCTATTCTCTACTGGATGCATTTGCAAACTATGGATATTCACGGTGTATCACTAAAAGTCATTTCAGATGACCTGTCTTATTTTCAGACAAAGTAAATGGAGTAAAGTTCAAATAAACAAGCTAATTGGGGCTGAAAGCCTTATTTCCTAACAGGACCACTCAGAAAAAGCCAGATTCAGAAGGCTCCTTAAAGTGGTCTTGCATAGTCCAGTGAAAGCTTCACTGAAATTTAATTGAAAGCAACTGGCCTGAATGAGATGACAGAGAATCTTAACTGAAGAATTAAAATGGATTAAAAAAACAGGAGTAGCCAGAGATGTGTGTGGTGATAGAAATGCCCCATTACCCTGTCACTCAGAGTCACAAGGAGAATAATAAAACAATTAAGTGGCAAATGCTTTAAGACAATGTTGAATCTTAACCATGATTTTTTTAAAAAAAGGTCTTAGTTTTTATCTCCTCTTCCACTATGGTTAACAAAAGTCTCATCACTGTCAATAGGGATAGGTGTGTGCCCAACAAGGGGTTAATTATAGAAACATAGAATGTTTTGGGCTGAAAAGGACCTCAAAGCCCACCTAGTCCCCCACCCTGCCATGGGCAGGGACACCCTTCACTAGCCCAGGTTGTCCAGAGCTCCATCCAACCTGGCCTTGAACCCTGCAAGGGAGGGGGCAGCCACAACCTCTCCAGGCATCATGTTCCAGTGCCCCCCCACCCTCATAGGAAATAATTTCTTCCTAATACTTAATCTAAATCTACCATCTTTCAGTTTAAAACTACTACCCCTCATTGTGAGAAAAGTTGGGCTCTTTTCCCTTCCTCTGCTGGAACAGCTGCTACTGCAGCTCAGTGCTCTGGGGGATGGGAACTTGTTTCTAAACATCCAGTCTGAAAACATTAATGTTTTGCCTCTATCCATTTATTCTTCTATCACCATTCTTTTTCTCTCTCTCCATTTTTATTTATATACAGCAATGATGTCCTTAGTCAGGCTTCCTTCTATGAGAATGAATGAGATAGACCCTTGTTTCCTTCTGTATGATCAACTTTCCATTCTCCTAATTATATTTGTAATCTTCTTTTCTCCTTTTCTGACTTTAGCTCATCTTTCTTGAACATAAATGAATAGAATCACAAAGAAACGACACAGGAGGCCATAGCAACACTCGTTCAGTGTCTTAAAATTTCCCCTCTTTATCAGGAATTTGTCTCTGAACATATTAAGTTTCAATGTACTTATCCTGCATGATCTGCATGATGTTGCAAAGTACCAAACTCATTTGAAAGCAGGAAGGTGGAAATTAGTACTTGCAGAAGGATTCAGGTGTGGAACTTGGATCCAATGTTCACTATGTTTTCACTTCAACTCTGCTTCTCTCAAAAGAAATTCCCCCATTAATGAAAAAATACCATAGAAGGAAGGGGGAGGAAGCATGTAAATCCTGGTGGCATTTAAAAGTACATCTGAAGAACATGGGCTACAGTGTCATAATATTTTCTTTAATACTACTGAAAAATTTAAGAATTCAATCAACATAGACATTGCAATTGCATAAATAAAACTCAGAATAAAATAGTATAATTGGTATTTTATGACCATTATTACATAATGAGTGGTTTTACAGCAATCTCAGCTAACTGTGGATTTGGGTAATTTTAAAAAGTTGTTGATTTCCACAGTATCACTCAGAGTATTTCAAAAAAATAAGAAAAGAGGAAATCAATGTTGTTTGTAGTTTCTTCTTTTAAGAGAATTGAAAGGGGGTTCCTCTTGAAGCATTCAATAAAAGCTTAAAAACTCAGAAAGTGTAAAGTGGATTTTTTTTTTAGAGGCATAAACAGCCATCCTTGAGCTGATAAAATAATAGAAATTTTCAGCTCAAAGTGATTTTTAATGAAGATGGTAAGCCCCAGAAAATCACAATTTATGGGCAATATATAACTTAACTTAAATCGGCAGCTCAATCACAGAGCCTCTGCCGCCCACACACCAGACTATGTGCTGTGCATCTCAAGATGTGCAGCATAAAAGACACAGCCTAAGGAAGAGGGGGAAGAAAAAAAAGACATCTTTGTGTTTATTGTGCCTCTCAAATATTGGTTCAGCTCGAGAGGCTTTCTGTCCTACAGTTGTCTTTTCCAGCGACCTAGGAAATACTGTGCAACTCAGTCTTTCCTCCTAGTTTCCTCTTGTCCCTGTGCTACAGGCACCACCAAGCTCTGTGAAGGACAGTGTGTGCCAGGTCTACCTCATTCTGATTTGGTGGAGTTGCTATGGGGTCGGTTAATCCCTTCAGGCTCAGGTCTGTTTTGCTTGAGGATACTATAAGGAGCTTGAGATGAAGAGCAGCAGTCAATCAATGCATATAGATCCTTATAGCAGAATTTCTGGGCATCACAACAGAAGGGAAGACAGACAACTAACTGCCACTTCTTATTACACCTCATACAGCCACAACTGCAGGAATATCCCCATGTTACCACAACTGCAGGAATATCCCCATGTTACACAGCGATCGGTGCTTGTGTAGGTGAACTAGAGCTAACGAATTATTGTGCACACACACACCACCAAGCACAAGATCTCATTGCAGGCTTCAAGTCTGAGAAAGAGGGTAAGATTTGGAGGGGTTGGCTTGCACAGGTTTTATCAGTACTCAGCCTAGGTGGAGTAAAGCTAAGAGATGTCTACGTAAGGGTAAGTCAGACCTTTAACTGCTAAGCAAACACATTTCAGGATCATTTCTTTCACTGTCACATAGAAAAAAAACTAAGCTAAGGTTGCATGGAAATCCCATCTATTCCCCTTTTGTATACTAAAGAATATCCTGATGTCAGTGTTTGTTTTTGCCTTCCCAAGGAAAACAAAATACAGACATGTCAACAGCAACAACCAAAGGTGTACTTCCCAGAACATGTTACTAACAGGAGCTGAGCTCTCAAAGAATATTTCTAAGAGTACTCAATATTGCAGTACTAAGATTAGCGTGAAAGACTGGAAATATTGTGTAAATTTGTTCCTAACATAAAAAGAATAATATTTAGAAAAAACAGTTCCATATATATACACCCTGGGGAGATAATACCAACCAGAAACATCAAATATGGCCAATAGTGGCAAACTGATATTCTCTGTGTTCACCAAAGCAAATCCTAGATTTCAGTATGCAGATTTTGGGGAACAGGGGAGTCACCTCTAATATATAAAATATATATTGCATATATTTTGTTCTTCAAATAAAACAGAAAAGCTTTCTCTAAATATACTGTCAGTGTTACTAGAGGAAAGTTTGCCCTGCAGCAGTGGGTGGTAAATGCTTATTTATGACTGCAAGCTAAAGGTACTATCCTCTGCAGAGCATGAGACCTTCACAGTTAAAGCAAGCTGATTAAGGTTAATGAGTTAATTAATTTTGCACCTGGTATGATGGACTAGTGGATAACATTCTGCACTTTTTGTCCTAGGGAAGTATATAACAACTCAAGACCAAGAGATCTCAGAAAAAGATACTCTTATCCCTGCATCTCTCCAGACTTAAATGAAATATTTAGACAGTTGTTTTCATCAGCATTTCAATATTGATTTCTATTTTTTCCCCCCTTAAAGGATCATCAAGACTTAGGACATATGTGTAATATCTGCAGTACTTAGTGAACTGATAAAGTTGTGATCATGAATTCTTCATGGTTGGCACCACAGGTGTGCAACAAATTGGCATTTCACCCACTCAGCCCACATTCACTAATATAACTACAGTTTAAAAATATCAATATCAAAAGATTACATTCTACAGGACTAACTGAATCAATACGACAGCTTTAATTTGATTCTTATTGAATAAACATTCAATTTCATGGGTAGGGGAAGCCTTAAGTTCTTGCTTCATTCACTCTTCTATTAACCAAAGTCACCATATTTGATGGATATTCATTCATAAATAAACTTTTGGCCCTTTGGCAAAGAAGAAGATTAATTTGTACATGCCTGGTATCCAAAAGCATCATTTATTTGCAACTCTGATTTCTAAACACACCCAGAGAAGAGGTTTTGGCAGTTCTTTTATTGAAGTGTGATTCCAGCCTGTAATGACATCATGTAAATGACATGAGGGGGTTTCATGTTCAGCCCTAAATGAAATTCTAGTCAATTCTCCTAATCTCTTTGCCAGTAACACATCAAACCTGGGCTCTCGTATTTAAGCTTGGCTTTCACTTGCTCATCCATTATTGGCAGTTGCCTCTTGTCTGCAGGTTATTTTAAGAGGGTATTTAATGTGTAAGGATTTAGACTCATATTGAAAGGCAACCCTGCTGCTGTAAAGATGTAACCTTTATATTTCTTCCCATGTCTGGTCAAACTGTCCATCAGCCTTCAGAGCAGGCTCATTCTCCCCATGCTAATGCTGCTAGCCTACCAAGAGGTTTGACAAACAGAAATATTCATCAATCAACAAAATATTACTTCATTGAGGACTCTGTCTTAACCTGCAAGTTTGATATTGAGGCTCTCTGGTTTCTTTGCCTTGAACTCTCCTACAGTTACGGTGCATTTCCCTCTCTTTCCACTTAGATTTACATCACACACTGTACAATACAGGGGTGTCTTGTTCCTTTTCAAAAGTGGGAGTGGGTGGGGTGGGGTGGAGAGAAAAGGGAACCCCATAACTCAAAGTTAATATACTTCTTGGAAAGCCCCTGAATTCTTTAGTTATCCAACTGGTTACACATTTCAGTTCTTCCATTCTAGTTGCATCCTAAGTTATTTGCAACACCAAGTTCATAGGCACTGAGAGCAAGATGGAGCTCAGCCATCCCTATTCCAGCCCTTAGGACCAAGCCAAGTTCTGCAGCTACAGACAGCACACAGATAAGGCAAAAACTAAAGTATCACATTCCCCTTTGAACTCCTGAGGAAAAGTCACTTTTGCAACTCCCAAGGTTATGAAAACAGATTTAAAATAAAAGCCCCACAGAAACTGCATTTTAATCCAAACATGATGTAGTTCGAGTTCAATGACTAAGTCTGGCTGTGAAGAGATGCAGTAGAGGATAGCAATGAAGACTAACTGTTCTTCATAACCCACTTGCTTAGTACATAGGGAGCAGCTGTAAGGATATGCACTCAGCATATTCCCTGTTCCTTTCCTGAGCTGTGAACAGTGTCTTAATTTGCACTAAACCAATCTGGCCGGAACCATTCGTTCATCTCACTTCTCAGGTCCATGAACATTCCTTCCTCCTCTGGATTTGATATGCTGCTTTTTCTTTCTTTCCTGCTTGCACATGAGGTAGAAACAAAGACTTTTGCAGAGTAAGCAGCAAGAGATTTCTGCAAGAAAGTTAACAATCGATGTCTTTAAGTGCTCCTATTCAAATGTGAACACATTTCTGTGTCTTTCCACAAGTCTTCCTACCTTTTCTAGCATTTAATAGCTTACTTTTGAAGCAGAGGTACTCTACATAGTGGGAGCCAAAAAGTACATTAGTGAATTCATCTAAGAGAAGTGTGCTGTTAAATAATAATACGTGGGCTAATTAATGTAGATGCAATGGTGAGAACATGCTGACATTGTGGAAGTTAATGATCCAGCTGCATTATCACTTCCATCACTGTAATACTGTGAAAACCAAAGAACTTGGCTTTCTGCATCCTGAAATAGCAATTCTACTAGACATCTTGCAGAGACAGTTAAACAATCTTTCTGTACTTCACTAAAGACCACGGTGTGATTTTATGCTGGAATTTGAGACAACAGTTTAGCTTCACCTACTGCCTTGAGCAAAATGTGACGCCAAAGTCGTGTTACACCAGAAACACTTTCACAAGCCCTGTGATTCAGTGACACAGCTCCAGGAATTCCAGTTCACAGTCCCAGTTTTCCCACTGCTCACTTCTTCCCTTGTAGCTACCTTGTTGAGATGGTGAAGCCAGCACCTGACCCATTTCCATGCCTCATCCCCTCCCACATGTGCAATGCCTGTTTTCTAGGAAAGAGACAAAGCAGAGCTTTGACTCAAAGTCACTGGGGTCTAGATAGAACTTACAGTGTTGTACAATCCAAGCTAGAACCTCTTATTTCATTCTGTTGTGGCAAATAACCCCAGTGTGGCTGCTCATAGGTTTCAAGTCCAAGTACATGACAAGAATGGTGTATTATAAAAGGAGCTCAGCTGAGGCTGCATTTTTAACCATGCACAAGTCTGGTGATTTCAATGGCATGTTGCTCTTTTACGGGGGTGAAGTTGGCAGTGAATGACAGTTGTTTCTTGATATAAACATCTAACTTTCAAAAGCATCTAGGCATCTTGCAACTAACAGCATCTGATGGGACTTTCAAATGTAGGCACTGAAATCAATGGGAAATCAACACACACATATTATTAAAGCCTAACAGAAACTTGACATTTGGAGTCTAAACTCCTGAAGATCTTTGATAACTACCCAATAGCAACCTGTGTTCCTTTGACTCAATTAAATTTTCAAGAAAGGACTTTTCAGAAAAGGACCTTGATACTCAAAAAGCCCTTGGAGCAACCAAGCAGAGCAAAGAGACACCAAGTCACTAAACAAGCTGCCAGCTCTGGTAGTGACACAGCAGACTGCTGCCTTTGCTCAGCACTGTGCCTAAACTCAGACTGAGAAGAAACAATTATTAGTTAGACACAGCACTGCACCGACTCCCAGTAATAATGAGACAGCCAGGATTTCAAACAGGCGGTTATACATACCATGAGGACACAGCAGCCTGAGATGGTGCTACCTTGGGCATCTCTGCCCTCTCTTCTGCTACTGCACAACACAAACTGCCCATAGGTCCTTTAGAAAAGTTTGTCCTTCTCTTTAGGTTATGCCACAATTCCCTCACAATCCCCTTTTGATCTGTAGGGAAAAAAAATCTTTCCCAAAAGACTTATGAGAAAAAGAAATGTTGTTACTTTAACATCAACACCTAATAGCCTTATTTTTATAATTATGCTTTATGAAAAAGAAAACTAAAAAAAAACCAGCATTCCTATAAATGTGGGCAAATCGAGCATAAAACCCAGTTTGGAGGGGATACTTCATAAAGCACAACTTTATGAAGACAGCCCTAATGCAAAGGGTGACCTGGACCTGCAAAAACAAGCTACCTCCCTTTAACCTAAGAATATTCTAACAGTCAAAACATCACTGATTGTCCTGATGATGATGGACAGGGTAGAGGAGAATGCACATGCCCTCTATTATATCCTGGTTTTGATAAGAGCAGAAGGAAAAAAACACACATTTTACCTGTTGGGCAAAATAAGCAGGTGCTCATCAAAGTTTACCAAGGAGCTGTTCTGTTAAATAAGTGCTTGTCATTTATATGTAATTACTTTTTGACTGAACCTGCTTTTCAGCCAAGGCATAAGATCTGAATAATGGGCACTTCTGGACCTGTCGTGTGTACATGTGGGAATGAAGGAAGCTTGTGGAAAAAGAATCAAAACATTTCATCAGCAACACAAAATGCCCTCAAAGAAAATGAATAAAATATGGTGCTTTAAATGGCCTGAAGAACAGAGCATCCAGTGATGAGCTCTTGGTTCATTTCAGCAGTAGTGTTTTTGTCACTAACTTCCATGGTTCTGAGTGAGGAGCAGGACTCCATAAGCAGTACCCAACTGCCCTGCAAACACTACAACATCATGCCATTCCCTGTTTCACAAGTCAGAAAACACCACCATCTTATTTAAGCAGGGCTGGAATTTGTCTACAACCCTGGCTCACAAATGCATTTAGCCACCAAAGGACTTTTTTCACTGGGAAAATGAAGCTCATCTGTTCCGTCCCCTGTCTCCAGCAGTGCCAGCGCATATTCCTTTTCCACTCAAGTATGATTCATTTTACAATCTTAAGATTTCCTTCCAGCTACAAGCCTTGCAAAGGGACTACTACTTAGAATAAAAAATGGCAAGTACAGCTGGCCATCTTGCCTCAAGCCAGTCAGTCACAACATTTCTTTGAAATCACAGCAACATGGATTGCATCGGAGAAGGAAGAGATGGGCAAGGCCCCAGGCAGACAGACAGACCTTTTCCTCTCCGTGGCTTTTTCTATAACCAGACAATTACTGTGAAGATTATACTCTAGAGAAAGATTTTTCCAGAGATCTCAACTCCTCTCTAAATTCCAAAATAAATGTACAGATTCTAAAAATGTGCCCAGTGATGGAAAATTACTGAGTAGAAGATAAAGCCCTACAATAAAAACACAGTTCAGGAGGAAGTGGAACAATCACACAAGTTGTCTTCTTTTACTCTTTTCCCTTTCCTGTTACTTGTGTTTTCATTGTCAAATTCTGGCATTCAGACACAGGTCTATTTGTGAACAACCTACACGGGCAGCCTTTTGTTATTTAGAAACACCATCAGAAATGAAGGGATCAAGAGTCCACCTTATACCATGCAATCTGCCCTTTCAAGAGGGTGCACTTGGTTTCAGAAAAAAATAGCAACTTCAAAGTTTCTGGTTAAAAAAACCTGATATTCTGTGTCACATCCACTTCTGATGAGCTGGCTGGAATCTCCAGCCATGCCTCTTTCATATGGGGCATCACACCCAGGAACTCTTGGGATATGTCACGGTAATTCAGTAAAGAATTTCACATGACCTGAAATATAAGGCCCAGCTGCTGGAGTGGGTTTGGATATATACACAGCACTCAGGAGGTTATACCTGCAGGTGGGATTTATATTTATGCATGTTTTCAGCTGAAAGGTTAAAAATTTAAAAAACCCAACTTTTTAACTGCTAGCCAACTCAGCTATACGTATGCATTATGTATATGAACAGATGATAAATGGTAAATATATTTACCCTAGGGAATTACTCTACATAACAAAGCAAACACAGGCCCTAGTCTCCATTTCATGTAACTCCCAAAGATCAAGAAACCACTAAACTCCTTAAATCACCTAAATAAAAGGGGGAAAAAATAAGGAGGAAAGAATCCAGTGCATGTGTAAGCACTTCCACAGATATAGGTAATTTTCTACACAGTGCTCAGTTACCATGGTGATGGGCATGAATCAGATTAGATAATTTCTCTACTCAAGAAAACCTTCTACCAAAGCCATTGGCAGGTTTTCCAGTTGATCTGCAGTGTCATGTTCATGTTTATTCTTTTTTCCCTCTCCAGAACAGATCATATGAAAGATTAAATGGCAACGTGTGCACACAGTGACATTATCTAAGGGAAAGACAAGGAGACGCTTTAGACGCTGCCACCTTCACTAAGCCTATACAGCATGGGATTAAGAGGGACTCACCTCACAGAATCACAGAATCATTGGGGTTGGAAGGGACCTCCAGAGCCCATGGGGTCCAACCCCCTGCCAGAGCAGGGTCCCTAGGACAGGTCACACAGGTCGGTGTCCAGACGGGGCTGGAATCTCTCCAGAGAAGGAGACTCCACACCCCCTGGGCAGCCTGTCCCAGGGCTCCCTCACCGGGAAGAAGTTCTTCCCCAGATTGGGGTGGAACTGCCTGTGCTCCAGCTTGAGGCCATCGCCCCTTGTCCTGTCCCCACAGACACTGAACAAGGGCTGAGCTTCATGTAAGATGCTTGAGCCACCTGTTCAGCTTCTCAGTACACAGTTACCCACAGAAATCTAAACAATTGTGGATCTTACTGAAAAGACACCTCAATATTTATCTATGAAACCATCCTCCTTCACTAAAGACCAGTGGAAAGCCTTTCCAGAGAGATTAACACAGGATTTAGAAAGCCAAAAAGATATTTATTTTGATTGGAAGTCTACAATGGAAGTTATGAAATGCTAGTTCTACTTTATTCCAGAGACAAAGGCTTATCACAACTTTGATGCTCTTAATGGAGTGCATGTGCAGAGAACCATTAGTTGACTATACAGCAGCTAATTGGAGGGTACCAACATATCACAGTATTTCTCCAGGGATTATTTTAAACTGACCCTTTCTCCCTCTTTTGATCTCTTAAAAGCTAACGTCACTCCAGCCCTGGCAGGAGTGTCACTGTGTAATGCTTCCAGCACTCAATAGCCTTTAGAAGTACATTCCCATGGTAACACTTCAAACCCTGATGGCTACATCATTTCAGCACAGTAAGTTTAATATCAGATGCTTGAGCCATCTGTCCAGCTCCTCAATTAACATAGTTAGCTACTGAAACTTGAGCAATTAGGTATATTATTGAAATCGCATTGCAATCAAGGAACTAATCCACAACACAAAAGCAGGACAGAGGAAACCCTAAAGCAACACTAGAACAGAGCTAGTGTGAGTGAAAGAGAAGGAGGGGCACTTCATCCAGAATTAAATGCAAATTAGAAGTTAATCTGGCCCATAATTTCTGTCTTGAGTCCTCATTTTGACTGTGGAGCAGTTGCAATCCTGTTCTCATTAGTGTAAATGACTCTGTGGTGCAAGCAAACAGAAAACCAAGCTCAGCACTTGCCTCTTCTATAAATAAACTTAGAAGAAACACCTTGGGACTGAGATGGAAACAGAGTCGCCTAAGGCTAGGCCATGGGATGGAAGATGTCCTTATGTGCTAGGTTTGGGGTTGAGCTAAATACTGCACAGTCTTCTGAACTTATTAAAAGCTTGTGAGACAAAAGCAAAAGTCCTGAAATTGGATCACATACCATGGATGCTCACTTAGGCATGGTCTGTGGCTACGGGGTACAAAATTTTGGGTTAAAGCAGGTAAATGGGGACCCTAAAAGGATAGCATGTGATTTCCCTCCATACAAGCTCTCAGGAAGGCCAAAAGCTGATACATGGTGTGTGAGGGGCAGCAGGTTCAGAGGCAGTGAAGCCAGCCCTGAGGGGAAGCTGAGACAGAAGATGCAGGAAAGGTCCTTGTGGGAAGGGGCAGTGTTGAGGTGGCAGTAGCTGGGTACATGTGGCTTAGATGGACCAGCCAGCAGTTGTCTTGCTGATGTGTTTGAGGGCCAGGGAAAGGATTCCATCTCACCTGTCTATAGACAGGTAAAGTCAGAAGTCTTCAACTAGTTATCTACAACATCTTAATAGTCCTTGGAGAGACATAGGCATTTCTAAAGCATGACTTATATGGCACTTTAGACATTTACTGTAGAATAAGACAAATCATTCCCTATTTCTCTCCATGGACTATAAAAGTACTCTGCATGCCCAGTTCAGCTAGAGATGTCTGTACTGCAGATATCTAAATTAAGGCAGCAGAGTCCTACCATGGAGTGCTCTGCTGACTGTGATGTGAGGAAGAACTGTTTTCTTAGCTTACAGGGGTCCACTGTTGATAGCCATCCATCACAGTATGAAGGAAACAAATGATGTTTCCTACTACAGCTGCAAGGTCTGCCCTGCCACGTCCTTGCTAAAGCAGTTACAAAAAGATGCTCAGGTTTTTCCCTGTTAGAAACAGCAGCCTGCTCTCACACCTGAGCTCAATACAGCCTTCTTTCTGTTTGCAGCAAGAGAAATTTTTTTCCCAGTGATAAAAAAAAAAAACCCAAAACCCTGCATGAAACTTAAGTAAAGATATCAAACAAAAAAGTATCTGTCAAAAGACATTATGGTCACACATGTCAGCAAAAGAAAAGCAGGGCACAAATGCAGATACTTGTAGCAGTTTTTCCCCTCACAGCAAGCACTGCTGCACAGCATTTCATCTTTCACTTCATGCTGGTTTTGAAATTTAAGCGGTATTGTTAGCCCCAAGTATTTCAGGTAGCATTTCTATTTCTTGGATTGAATCTGTTAAGGGAAGCAGTGATGTCCAGTTAGCCTTCCCATCTGGCTTTTTGTTTTGCAGCCTCACGTTCCCAGAGCATCTCCCTGAAAGCAAAAAAAGAGGTCACTTCTCCCAAGAGCTGAAGGGTCTCCTCCATTACCAATTCCCAGGTTTTTCACCCAGGTGATCTCTCAGTCTGCTGCACAAATAGCCTCTCCTGTCTCTTTGGTCTCCTGTCCACTTTGGCCTCTCCTGTTTCCTACATCCTCTCACCTGGAGAAACAGGCCCAGAAATCTCAAATATCCCTTGTGCTTAAATGAACTGGCCCCACGTTGTCCTTTCCACAGGAACCCAGAGCTCTGCCAGCCTTTGGCAAGCTCCCTGCAGTCAGATGTCAGTGCTTTCAGCTGCGAGCCGCTTGCCTCCCTTCCTGCTTTCCCACATCAGGCTTGTTTCCCATCCAGGAGGCAGAGAGATGGTTACAGAGAACCTGACTCCGACCCAGATTTTGTTGCTTGGTTGGTTGTCCCCTAGATGTTTAACTATTTATAGGTGCTATTCCATTTCCTTAAGAAGAGAATGACATGGAGTAACTCCTGTTTCTCAGAGAGATACAGGGGATTTTGATAGGATGCCAAAGCTCCCTTATGTTCCTTACAGTGTCACAATGCTCTTTACTCCTGTGTTTTTGCTGCAGACTGTTAAGTTTGCTCCTTCTTACAAGAGATATTTTTCTAACCAGAGCTATTCATAGCCCAACATTAATTTTCTGCTCATTCTGTATGAATGGATTGATTTGACCACAGCTACAACCCATGATTTTTCACTGCTGCTACATTCAGGTACTGGAAATAATATCACCATGTAATGTAAAGCTATTAACTGCAGCCTAATATCTACTAGCCAGTGAACTATCCCAAAGGAATATCTCCAAACATGTAAATATAGTTTAGTGACTCAAGTAATTATAATTGTTTTCACTAACATTCAAATGCAACATCCAGATTATGAAGTTAATTCTCTGTACCTACTCACCCATTGGTTTCTCAGGTACTATAAACCCAGCTTTTACAAAGTTCTTTGTACAGCTTAACAGTAAATGAGCCATACGTGCCAGACTGACCTTTTGGCCCATTCTATTTATGAACTCAAGCCTAAAAGTAGTACTCATTGCCTCTAAAACCCATTTCATTTAATGCTGATACAACATTTTCCACCTTTTTTCAAATCAGAAAGAGTTCCTGTACCTTAATTCTGTGTATCAACACTGTTGGGGACTCTGCTGTGAAAGAAACCAAACCAAGTAGCTATTACACATTTGTGAAGGCCTTGTGGAAGTGACTGGGCTGGAGACACTTGTCATTTTTGCTGGCTGAAATGGAAATATTTTAGTACTGTTGACTCCTGCCAGCAACACCAGCCACACACGTTTCTATCTGAGAGCAACCGTTTGTAACTAAACCCTGAATATAGTCTGGGCTCGCTCGCCTGCTCACAGGATTAACTCTGCCTCTCAGTGCTTTCTGTGACTCTATCTTTCCCAGGGAGAAACCCGTGGTGCTTCCCAAGGAGGCAAAAAACTGATTTGCAGGATACAGCAGCTCAGGCCATGATTCTCCTGGGCCTGGTGAGGCATAGATGGATGAATAATTAATGTACTGTCTTAAATCCAAATATATTTACCAAGGAGTAAGGGTATTTGTTGTTAGGGGGTTTCCTTGTGGGTTTTGTGGGCTTTCTAATAATGAGCACATTATTTAAATTCTATCTTCCCTGGCATTTTCACTGAGTGACAGTCACTCCATCAGCAACTGCAACTAAAGTAAGAACGGGAAGTTTTTAATCCAACAGCACTTCCCTGTGAAGGTTTATAACCACTCAGGATCTCACCTTCTTATTTATTTCTCAGCAGATTGTTATTAAATCAGACAAACATATGCGTACATTAAACACTTCAGTGAGTCAGTATCGCCTTTGGAATTATACCATAAACCAGCACATGCATAAGCTTTATAACTCATTATGAAGAAGACCAGGGGTTTTCAGCAGCAGCATAATACCAGAGGGAAGAGAATTCTATTTGACTCTTCCATTGCAATGCAGCACCAAAGGAAGAGGACACTTAGGTCAGTAATTTCAGGTTTCAAACTAGCTCATTTTATACTATTAAATTGTAGAAATACTTATTTGGATGGATATTACTTCATAGGACAAGTTCTAATGTTAAAAAATTTGAAGGCTGTTTTAATGCTTCAATATTTTTGCAGGGTTTTGTAACTTAAGAAGAAACCTGTTGTAGTTTATTAGTCTCCAGAGTGTTTTGTGAAAATATTAACTTTACTTTTTAAGGAAGTGAAAGATGAAAGGTTTTTTTGTGGGTAGAGAAAATATTTTAAATTAACAAAATATGTGTCCCAAAGGTCCAAATAAGAGAGAATTATCCCTTTTGTTCTGAATTTTAAACCAGTTTTCCAATTTTAAACCAGTTTTCCAATTTGTCAACCTTAATCATAAACTTAGAACTTTTGGGGTTGTCCTTCCTACTCCAATGTCCACTGGTATTTTGTGGAAATTGGAAGCCTTTCCAGAGGCACAGAGACTGCTTCAGCCTCAAGCCATGACCTAAGAAGTTTTATGCTACTCAACTGCTACAAAGGAGTGCAGCAAGTATGGAAACCACCAGCCCATGAAAGATAAGAAAATACAGAACCATTACCACTTCCCACACCTCTTCCAGTATCTCCTCTTAGGTACAGTGTGCATTGCTGTCCTTTTCTATCTTGCACTCTCATCTTTTATCTACCCATCTGATCCTTGTTATCTTTTCAAAACTTTCACATTCAGACCAAAAGAAGGATGGGGGGGGGAAAGAAGACTAAAAGAAAGAAGCCATTATAAATATGCTGACACCAGGGGTCCTACATGTCAGGACCATCTATCATATTCATTGCCTCAGTAAAATTGCTGGTGTGAACAGAATCCAAAGACTGTTACAGTAGAAGTGGTGTCTGAGCACCTGTTTGCACTCCAGACATCTAAGGGGTCAAAAATCAGAGGATAAATAAGAGCATTTCAAGCGTAATGCTGATTGTACTGTGCCAGATTTGCTAATAAAACCCCACCATGCCTGAAAACCACAGAGCCTAAGGAAACGTGCTTCCAAGAAGAGCTGTAGTGTGCCCTGATTTATAATGAGTGTGCAGTCATGAAGCAAAAATGGCAAGGCAAAAGTTAACAGAAGACTGGGTGAAGTCATTAGGAGCCCTACTAAGCTCTATGCAAAATGACAAAATAAGGGTGTCTAAATTTCACTGCAAATCCGATAGACTGCATGCTGGAAGCAGAGAAATTAGATGAACAAGGGCTCATCTTCATTAGAAAGTTTTACTGCTTTAATTAATCCAAAAACATAATTAAAGCAGTGAAATCTTTCTAGTGTGGATGCAATTTTACTGGTTAAATGAACAAGCTCTTGGAGCTTACTATGGTTCAGATATATCATTTACCCATCTGACTGTACCCTACTCTGGCATATTAGAATATATCCAGTTTTCTCTTCTACAGATGGGTCTGGCTACCAATTTCAACTTCATGCAGCAGTATTTATCTTCTAGACCTCCATGGAGGCAGGACTAGGCCAAGGAGGTGCTCTGGAGATGACTAGATTAGATCAGACTGATCCACTAGCTGCATGTACTGTCCACTTCCATTCTTGAGGCAATAGTCCTATGGTTCAAGCATTAAATTGTAGTTAAATGCTTTCCAGGGTTCTACTACAGGCTATTTGGCAGTCCATGAACACTGACCTACACTGGTGGTCCTTTGCCTACAATCAGGAAAAAAAAACCCTCTATCTTCTCTTAGGCTGAGAACTGGGATTATCCCATGCTGAAATCAACTATCCTTGGCATTTTTTTCCATAGATGAGGAATAATTTATCAATAAGGAAATAATTAATTGAAAATTGCTGTATTAATCACCATACATTGTGCACTCTGAAATTGGAGCAAGAGTTACCAAGACGTGGCCACTGTGGCTTGCTATGATACAAGTATGAACGTGGTATATCTCACTGAACATTTTAAGCCACTCTACTCCAAAAATAATCCACACTACTCCAAAATTTGAGAAATCCAAGATAAAAGAAAATGCAGAATAGCACTGAAATCATATAAGTCCTTTAGATGAGCAAGAGGGAAAACACATTATTATTTACAGTCTTTAGAGTTGTTCCAAAGTTAGCATAACCATAACTTTTAAGGGTCATTCCCTCTCACTCAACATATAAATATTCTGTTGCTTCTTTTCCCACTGAGTACTGAGGTACTAAACAAAGCAGAGAATGTTATTTTGAGTCAAAAAGATGACTGGCACACACACAAAAGTCACAGAGCATTTTATGTTGCTGGTAAATGTAGCAGAGATTCTTTCTGTCGCTATGCCTTCACTTTCTAACTGACCTATTTCAAATCATAGGTCAATCTTCCTCTCCGTCTCCATCCACAACAAATATACAATTACTCCTGCCTTTTCTCTCCTTGTCATCATCCATTTATGTTTCAGTTGGGATCACTGTATCAACATCTACAGGATCTGAACGATTTGGAAACCCAGATTTCCCGACAGGACTCTGGGGCATTCAGCTGGCGATGGGTGCAGCTACTTTTACTTGATGTTTGCAGAACAGCTTCCCCCAAGTGACAACCCTCCAGGGAGTTTCAATGAAATATCATCAATCAGGACTCCCAGCTGACATCCAGGAAATGGAGCAGGATGTTACTTACACACGTGCACTGTATACGCAATGAGTGGGTAGTAGTCTGGACTTTACTCAGTGTTATGTTACAGCTTGGCTGTCAAGGCAGAACCCAGTGTGATTTTGCAGACTTATGGTTAATGTGAAGAAATAGTCAAGTAGCAGACAAACTGAGTTTTCTCTCTCTGAGATAGGGGTAGATGACCTTCCCTCTGTTAGAGCTGAATACATAAGCAACTAGAACATTTGGTATCTCTTCCCTCCTGAGACCCTG
This sequence comes from Zapornia atra, assembly GCA_013400835.1. Lineage (NCBI taxonomy): Eukaryota > Metazoa > Chordata > Aves > Gruiformes > Rallidae > Zapornia > Zapornia atra. The sequence continues at coordinate 30,271 of VZTU01014319.1, read as the reverse complement.
TGGCATATGGGGCCCTATGAGATAAAAACACTCAGCTGTCACGTTCTGCTGGAGGAAAAGCAGGTTTCTTGCTATTCAGGTAGCAAGCAACATTGAGGGATGTCAGTCAGTTCCCACAAGACAGCAACATGACTAAGGAGAAAGATACTACTGCATGCACGTTCACATGGGAAGATGAAAGTTTCCAATACTTTGGAGAAAGTCATCTGCAGGACCAAGTGTTAACTCTGCATTCATCCCCAGTTAGCTGGGGTAGAAGGCAGTGCTCAGGCTCTCCTAAAAACTGACTCAGGCTGGAAATTAGTCAATCTATGTCTTCCTCATCCTGCTTTCAAGAACCAACTGATCTCTGAATCTCTTGATAGAAGGCTGCAATCCCTCTGTACCTTCATAACTTCCCACCTGAATGATATAGTGCTGTTCCAGAGAAGAGGCATACATTTACTGTATTAGGAATGAGTGTAGCAGGAGATTCTGTTACTAGGAAACCCCATGTGGGTCTTTAGGCTACAAGAACCCATCCTATTCTTGGATGCTGAAAAACTAAGTAAAAGAAAACTTGTAAGACACACAAAGCTTGGACTGGGCACTGTACCCCAGTAAGGCTCTAAAGCAACAGATGGGAGCTATTCCTGAGAAATGTCAAGAATTGCAGAGAAGAAAGGATTAAGAGAATTTGTACCTCTATTTGTAAATGTTACCTGCATTCTGGTGAAGACAGAGTATAACAAATAGAAGAGTTTTATTTTAAAAGCCAAAGAAAAGTAATAGTTTAGCTGATAACAGCAGAGCTGAGAGTAGGAAGTGTAAACACTCACACCCCCAAAAACCCAAACCCACAACCCAACGAAGTAACATCTCAAAACCATCAAATCAACAAAACCCCGCCAATCAGTTCCACAACGCCATGGCTGGGGGTGTATTCAGAACTTTTTATTCCTAGAGTAAGGAAGAAAAAGAATTATTTCCATCCCAATTTCATTCAGATAGAAAGATAAACATTAAATAATTTTGACTGTGCCCAACAGATCAAGCACTGTGAAAAACCACCTCTGTTTTACAGAAAAGATTAACAAAGAGGTACACTGGTTTGCCCAAGGTCTCACAGCAAGTTCAGGGTCCACCTGAGCATCGCTCTCAAGCAGTTACTCACAAGAATCCCAGGACTGTTTACCCCTCAATCCTTAGCTTAATCCTAGGGGTAGCCCTGTCTCCTTTCCTTCTCCGTAAGAAACTACAGATATTTCTATTAGTCTTGTGTCTGTTTCCTTCTAAGAAGCCTGGAATAGAGAGCCAGATGTACCCTTGCTGTAGCTTACCTTCTCCATTTCGTGCTCCCATTTCAAGCAATGCTGAGAGAACTCCACTCACTTGTAAGGTGGTGGGAGACAGAAAGCTCAGCACCTTGGCAGTAGAGGCAGAGCCTGGCAAACAGCTCATCTGCTCCTGAGAGATGCCAGCTGGAGAGAGCTTCAGTGCCACTGAACGAGTATTTCTGTGCTGGGACTCAAAGGAAAGCACAACTTTGGTTACTGAACATTTTAAGGTTAAATGTAGCTGCTTTGGAACCACGCTACTGTGCAAGAAATTCACCTGCAGTTCTGTTACTCTCCTAAAGCTCTTCCAGCTTTAACTGGAGCAGACATTGAAGATCGAGAGTTTACTCTGAGCACAACAAATTTGGAGTCCACAGCCCCTCCTATTTCTTTGATGTTTTACTGAATATGGGTTCTGAGGAAGATAAAAATTGTCCGAATTAAGATTATTTGTACACTCTGAAGAAAACAGATGGTAGTATCTCCTCCACACACACTTCTTAAAGCCTTCAATATTTAAATTACTGAGAAAGTCATTTCACTTTTCATTAAAAAGAAGTTTCCTTTGAGCTAACTGAAGTAGCTCCTTGTCCAATCCTTTCCTAGCTTCACGAGTCACAAATTTTTATAAATTCTGGACTTTTAATATGCAAGATAATAATAATCCTTAAAACCCTTACTGTTTTAGAAGCAGCAGCTCTTTTTCCATTCCCATTTTCAGGTCCTATTTTATCCAAATCTTTATGTAGAAGTGCTATAACATAAAGATAGCTTCTTTATGGAGGTGTTTTAAATGTGATGCAACATGCTGGGCACCTGATTTCTAACACCGAAATAATCAACTGCAATTAAGCTCAGGGTCTGTTTTACTCAGAAGACCTATCCAAACTTTACAAAACATAAGAGCCATTTCAGGTTTGCAATGGAGCCAGAAAATTGTTGCCTTTATTCAGGCTTTTCTCCAAAGACTTCACACAATCTGAGTTTCACACGTTATGCTTGGTAGCACATCAAAATTCAGGTCTAAGTGATTTGCTTTTTACTGTTGTAAAATTAAGTACCTTTTAAAAATGTGTATATATGTATTTATCAGTATATAGACAAATAGATGAGCACACATACTCCTCTTGGTATGCTCTTGAAAACAGAAGCACAAAGCAATTCCTTCGTTAAGTGTCACCCATAACTCATAATCAATGAGACTATGTCACTAAGTGGGCAGCATTAACTGCTTTGTTCCAGATGTCCCTAAGGAAATACAGAGATTTTTTTCATTAAAGAAAAATTTCTCAAGGCAGAGGACATTCAACAGTCTAAGTAAGCTAATTTAAAGAAAGGAGGACAAATCATTTCTCACTTCAACTATAATACTGGAGATTCCATATGCTGACCTAATCTACACTGAGCTTTGTTCAGGCTTTATTGCTACAGCACACTAGATTTAGAAACTGCAATTTATAAGCAGAGTATATTGAGAATCAATCATGCACAGTCATAATGGTCACAGAAAGACAGCAACACACCAAGGATCTGAATAGCACCCTGTCAGGGTTTCTATTTGGTGACTAAGAGAGCCAGTGGGATCCTGGGGGGCATCAGGAGGAATGTGGTCAGCAGGCCAAATGAGGGGATCCTCCCCCTCTGCTCTGCCCTGGTCAGGCCCCACCTGGAGTGTTGTGTCCAGTTCTGGGCTCCTTGGGATAAAAAAGACAGGGATCTCCTGGAGAGAGTCCAGAGGAGGCTGCAGAGATTATTAAAGTCTTGGAGCATCTCCCCTGTGAGGAAAGGCTGAGTGAGCTGGGGCTGTTCAGCCTGGAGAGAAGACGACTAAGGGGGGACCTTATTAATGTCTATAAATATCTTAAGTATGGGATGCAGGGGGAAATAACCAGCCCCTTTGCAGTGTCTGTGGAAACAGGACAAGGGGTGATGGCCTCAAGTTGGAGCACATCTCTGCTATTTTACTCCTGATTTCAGCTGGATAGATGAGCTTTTTTCCTCACAAAACCCAGTTTAGTTGTTCAGCCCAGCTTTAATAAATTCCCTCATAATGGTGACAAAAATGAAACATATCCCACTTTGTGGCAGTTATATCTCACACTAAACTTCTTGAGAGTGTAAATAGATGTTTTTCATGGTTCCAGGCAGATGATTCAAATACTTTTTTCAAGATTCATCCCACCCTCCCACCCCCTGCCTTTACTTTTCAATATATTTTCTAGTTTAGTTCCAAGAAAACCTTTTCCCAAGGTTGGAATAGGTCAAAGTGATTAGCTTCAATTATTCTATGGGCCTAAAAAATGTCATCCAGCAAAGCAATTAAGTGTGATTAAAGAGAGAGTCATATTAGTAGCACTACTAACTTCACTGAGGACCTAAGCAAATGCTTGAAGTGGACCATCATCTATGTGCTCAATTTCTCACCATGGGCCCAATTATAATGCCTCCTTCCTATGGAGCAGGACTTTACCTCATCCTTTAGTAAGATCCTCATTATTTAGCATGAGCAAAGTTAATTGGCAAATGGTTCTATTCTCACAAAATGAGGTTTTTAAAAAGCTTTGTTTTTGCACATTATACCAAAGTCAAGGTCTTTCAAAGGCTCTTTTGGGTGGGTAGATGAAAGGACAGACAGAAAGAAAACCCAGTGTGGGAAATGGCTGCTGAAGTTTTAAGGTTATTATGCTGTCTCTGATTCAGACTGCATCCCTCAAGTAGAAGCTCTCCACATCAGCTTCCAATTTTCTATCCATTTGGCACAGACCTCTCTAATTTTCACCAGAAATCCCATCTTTGAACAGAGATGCCTCTTTGAATGTAAATTTTTAAGAATATATGTATTTTCTCGCAGCTGAGAAACTAAAAACCTTCCAATCAACTTTTCAGAGTGAAGGCTGCAAGAAACACTGGAGAAGTGGACAGCTAAGCTGGAAATTAATACAGGATGGCAAATAAGGACACGCTGGAGCACCTTTCCTACGAAGAGAGGCTGAGGGAGCTGGGCTGGTTCAGCCTGGAGAAGAGAAGGCTGTGGGGGGACCTCATTGCAGCCTTCCCATCCCTGAAGGGAGCAGAGAAACAGGAGGGAATCAGCTTGTTAAAAGGGTAGATAATGGCAGGACAAGGGGGATGGAGTGAAGCTGAAGGAGGGAAGGGTTAGAGGAGATATTAGGGAGAAGTTTTTTTACAGAGAGAGTGACGAGGGGCTGGAACAGGCTGCCCAGAGAGGTGGTGGATGCCCCATCCCTGGGGGTGGTCAAGGCCAGGTTGGATGGGGCCCTGGGCAACCTTGTGTAGCTCCAGGCCTGGAGGTTGGTGGCCCTGCCTGTGGCAGGGGGCTGGAGCTCTGTGATCCTTGGGGTCCCTTCCAACCCAGAGCATTCTATGATTCTATGAACTCTCTTAGACGATACATGGCACTGCCATAAATCAGCACATGCTGATTTAAAGAACATAATCATTAGGATGAATCCTGGAATAATTCTCAAGTAGAGCATCTCTGTTGTATGTACAGCTGGTCACAGCTGGCACACCAAATGACAAAACCCCCAAATATTAACATCACTGTCTTCTATCAGGATTTGGGGTTTTGTGTGACTGAGCAGCACAAGTTTCATAAACTCAGAGTTTGTCCAAAGACCATTAAGGGTGTTTAATTAAACATAGCAATCAAATGGCATTTTCTTGTGTGAAAATAAATAAATATTCTAATCCAAATATTAGTCCCCTAGTATTGCCTAGCCCAGGGGAAAAAATATTTAAGGACGGTGTCAGCTTTTCCAAATGTTTTTTTTCCCCTTGGCTTCCCTGCAAGTCCAAAGCTCCCCTGCTAACCCACATCGTTTAGATTCTCTGTGGATGTTAAGCCATAAATTGTTCTATAAAAACTTCAATAAGTAATTGAATTAGATACCAGAATTTCTTCCATAAGCCCCACAGCTGGGCACATTTCCACTGTAAGTATTCCTGTCGAAAGTGAGGGCAGTTATTGGTGCTCTTGAAGGATGTAGGGCCGTTAAGACTGGGTTTTTCTTATCTAACTAACTAATCCCCCTCTGTTGTCAAAGACCAGAGATAGCTGTCTGATGTTGTGGGATGGCAGTCTAACTCAGAAATCAGTTCACACTCTGGTTTCAGCTTTCTCCCCAGGTTTCGATTACAGAAATTAATTCAACTTACGTGAATACATTATATATAATATATATATTATATGCTATTATTTTATTATATATAATATTAGAAACATAGTAGAAAATAAGTCTGAAAACGCTGTCTCTGCCATACAGTTAAATCCTTTTCCTAAAGAAACTTGAACTATTCCTTGGCACAAATAATTGTTTTAGAAACGCCATGACTGAAATTCTATTTTCTTCCTAAACCGTGTGATCTCATTCTTCTCTTTAACTGACAAGCCAAGAGAGACAGCTAAAGCAGCTAATACCATTTAATTGACTTAGAGTTGGCAATTTTCCAAAAAGCAATGGGGAAAAACACCTAAAAAGCTTGGAAAACCCCAACCCTCTTAACTCTCTTCGCTCTTCTTTGCACACAAATCTAAGAGACACAGCTCAGTGAGGATTTGTGGCACGTACACAAGGAAGTGAGGTGCCCCTTATCTTAAAAGCACTGTTGAAATTTAATATGTTAATCCCTCAAAACTGCTTTGAAACTCCTAATCTAAAAGAATGAGAGTTTTTCTCTTCATTAAAGGAAGCATTCATTATAGCAATATTGACTGTGTATTAAATTAATCCATATGCTTACATTCAATTGGAGTTTGTCCAATACATAGCTACCTGCTAAGTATGAATGACTCCAGAAACATCAGTGAGATTCTTTCAGGTGAGTGTCTCAGGCAAAGCTGCTTGGGTAGAACAACTATACTTTGCCATGGAGAGCATTCCAGACAAAAGGCTAATCACATGAAATACTTTATCACAGAAGTTCAATAATGCAATGAGTTCTAATAAGCTTAAGAAGTTGCTCAAGGAGAGTTTAAACAGGAAAGCAAGGTGGATTGCACAGCTGAGGATTAATCACTTCTGCAATGTATTATAAAAATGTCTATTTAATATTAAACTCACTCCATCCTTTCAGCATTTCTTTTACAACATGTTCTAATATAAAAGTTTTAAAAATCCCCCTGTAGCCCTGATCCTGCAGGGTTTGTTGGGATCTAGTCTTACATGTTGAGTTACTGAGATCCTCAAGCCCTTTCCTCCACATAGCAAATGTTTGCAGGTGCAGACCTTTCTCCCACATTTTTTTTTCTATCATGTCATGAACTCATGTGTTGAATTGGTTTTGGGAGCAGTATGAATTAAACATAAACGTAAGTGGAATTCCAATCATTATTTACATTCTTTTCCCCTCTGCCTTCCCCTTGCCCCTCTGCCTGAAACCCAAAGCACGAGTTTGCATTGGGGATGCAATAGCAGAGGAAGTGAAATAATTTTAATAAATTATTCTGAAAGATATTAGATAGAGGTCAATTCCCCATTCTTTTGAGCTCCATCACAAGACTCTCATTTCATTTTCTGGGAACAGGATTTGGCCCCAATCACTTACAAAATGGGATTAAACTGCTGGCTTTCTTCCCAGAACCTGGAAAGAAAGTACACCTATGAAAATCTGAAGAATCATATAACACAGCTTCCCAAAGAAAGGAAAGCCTTCTATGGAGTTTTATGAAACAGACTTTGTAGCTCCTTAGATTGCCACCTTCAGCATGAGGCAGCTTATTCTGTCATTCATAAATTAATTAAAACGACTGAAGTAAGAAGCAATTTCTTGAACTTGCCTTCAATCTGTGGGCTTTCCACATTTAAACGTTTTTCAGTGTGCATTTAAAATTGAAGAGTGAGTATGAGCAGCTATCATTTCTGTAAGACCATAATAAAGGTCAAACATTTGTTAGATTGAAAGTGACATTAATACCTTCTGAATTCTTATTAGAGAAGGTCCATCATGGTATCATTTTCTCGGAGAGTAATAGGTCAGCTGTCAAATCTATCACCATGTCTGTCTCTATTTTCCTACTTTCAACGAGGCCCAAAGAGAATAGAAGGAAGTGGAGGAAATACACTTCTCAAAAACACTGATTTGACAACATTAATTAAAGTCACAAGTTCAAGCATATGGCAATCCATTACCTGGAAATCCTAGAGTTGATTCTTCATGGTACACTGACTTAAAGAAATTGAATTGGAATACAGGACTGCACAAAGCATCTGGATTCTTATGTCACTACCAACTCAAAAAGTCCAAATAACTTGAACCAAAAGATAGGAAAGACTGGATCTCATCTGGGGCAGACTTCTTACTCAAGAGAATGAAATAATCACCTTCATGCTAGGCATGATATCCTGGTCACATTCAAACAGGTTACAGAGAAAAGTTATGTCTTCAACTCCTAGTCTGAAGCAGGAGAGCATGAAAGTACGAGTGATAGGCAGAGATCTGGCTCCATTTCACCTTCACATTTAACTTGTTAGAGAAAGGGAGTTGGATGAGAGGCCAGGTGTCCAGACCCTGGGCACAGCACAATATTCTATAGACATGACATTTACCAATTACATGACAAATACTCAGTAAATACTGATACAAGGATCAGGTGGTAGTAAAATTACTGCCTACCATTCAAAGACACAATCAGTTCCCCCAAAAAACAGACCTGGAGCTCCCATAAATTGGTATAACTCTACTATGATGGTTAGGCATCTCAAAGCATCATAATATTCAGTGAATACATTAGTATATACTTTTTAAAAAGTATTTACAATATAAGAAAAGCAATAAAATGAAAGATGCAGTGAAAAGACAGACGTAATTTACCTAATGCAGTCAGGCTTCTGGTTTTAAATGTCAATGAGAGCTAGCCAAGTTACTTGTGTTTTATGTATTTGTGCATGTTGGTTTAAGAAGAACATAAAATTATGTAAGTGGAAAATATATTATTTTAACTGCAGAAGGCAAGTCAAGTGAGGGGAAAAAAGAAAATGGAGGAAACTGCTCCTGTGTTGCTTGTCATGCAGCAGAAACTGCACCTCTTTTAAAGCAAGCCAGGATGCAGAAAAGCTCACAATCCATTATTAAAAGAGAAGGGGGGAGGGAAAGCAAGAGAGAAGGCACCAAAATTTATAAGAATCACTAAAGAACAAAAATTTGATGTCATTGTGGCTTGGGCAAATCAGGAATAATTTCCATTTACAGTAAAAGAAACTTCAACTTCATACCCATGTTAATTCAGTGCAAGTCTGAGCCATGGACATGTTCAGCTAAAAAACTGAGAAGTGATGAAAATGGTCAGGATTCATAGGGGAAAAATAAAACCTTTTTTTTTTTTTAAAACAGGGCTCGCTTTCCTATTAGACTGTTGGATAACCAGAAGTCTACTGCTCCCAAATCCCCATTGTTCTAAGAGCTTCAGTGGAAAAACCCTGATTTTCCTAAGTAAGACAGCCACAGGCTTCCTGTCTGTAACAGAAGTGAAAAAAGCTCTTTCCTCCAAATTCCCACACCCAAATCCAACTGTAGGTACCAATTTTTGCAGCTCAGATTCCACCATGAATAGACATCTTGAGCAGTGAGTATTCCAAATTCCTTTACATAAAGTTATTTGACAAAACATGAGATTCTGTTTTACTATGAAGGTAGAGTACATCACACCTCTTCACAGCACCCAGACTGTGAGGGGTTGATAGTCTTACAAAGAAATTTCTAAAACTGTGGTAAAAAGAAAGGTTCTTATTAAATTAATTCTGCTTAAGAAGAGGAGAGGAGAGAAAATTTCTCTATATTTTAGCCTCTTGAATAAAAAAGATTCTTTCCAAAACAGGACAATGCTGAACTGAGATCAGATAAGTTATTTTAAGTGATCTGTAGTCCTGATTCACAGAACATACAGCTGAAGATGCAGAGGAAAGTATTTCCTCTAGTATTCAGGCATGAGCACATTGGAAATTTTTTAGCCTGAATAAATTCTCCGACTGATCTGAAATATATCTGTCATGGATTCAGCTTCCACAGGTCTTTCTCATCAGTTCCAACAGACACAAGAAGCAGAATGACACAAGATTAATAAATAATATGGCAGAATTAAAGAGGTAGAATAGGCAATCCCAGCACTGCACAGCACTGCAAAGGTATATCCCTCTCTGAAGCACTCTCTTTGCTAGATTCCACATATAACCTAAGAATAAAAGTAATATTTTTGGCTGTTTGGCATCCTCCAGGTTTTCTCCAGTGCAGAAGGCCATGGAAAAAAATTCCGCACTTGCTACACCTTCATATTATGGATTTAGGAAGAGATATTCCTGGTTTTAGCTGCCTGCTGAAAGACTGTAGAAGATTGTATCTTGTATTTAAAAATCCATTATTAATAGCATATTAGCATTTTGAGTCTCTATGGAGGTAGATGTTGTTGCAGGTTACCCACAAAGAATCTACTTTCAGTAATGAGGAGAGGAACTCTGACATCTGTCAACTGAGTAAATTCTACTGTTTTGTACATATTGATCAAACAATCATGGTTAATGATACAACTCTGTAAGTGAATTAGACAAATGTTCCCACATGGCTATCAATTTAATTTCCCAGACTAAATTAGCTTCTTTTGTAAAGCAAAACCCTTTTAAGGAAGATAAATTGTTCAGTGACATCAATGTCCATTTCAATTATGGCTTTATTCTGGTAGAGACTGTTCTGCATAATACACCTGCTGTTTGCCTGGGTGTATTATAAGTATATACAGTGGGAAACACATGATACTAACAGTGAACATTTATACCCCATTTCTCAAAAATATTGGATAGCTGTAAATAATACCCAAGCAAGTAATTACCTTTTCATACCAGCCTATACAATCAGTTGAGCTGAAATCACCATTGTTAGAAAATACACTGATTTAATTCACCTCAGCACAACTGTGTTTCAGAAAAGCCTTTCAGAGATAACAGCTGCCAGCTGAGCAGAGGATAGGTGCAAAATGGGGAGCCAGAACACACCAAAAGATACCTGCAAATAGGTAGGCAACATATCTTAACATCAGGCTGTTTACCTCTCAGGAGTAGCTCGTGCATCCCTCTACAACCTGCTCCAGTGAAAGCAAAACCTCAGGGTGGTTAGTTCAGCAAGGGAACAGCTCTATACAGCAAGGGAAGGGTTTCAACTGGTCCCATTTAAACAAGCAGGTAACCCTCTTCCCTCAAATCTGCTCTCCCTTCAGAGCTGAAATACCCCTCCCTGAAGTAGGGTATCAGCTCCCCCACTGACCTCAGTAAGCCTGGTATGAAGCATGTAAAGCCTTTTTACTTCTTAGCCTTTAGTGACAGCAATTTGTCAGCTTTCAAAGACCAGAAAGGCTCCTTAAAAACGAATCTCAGCCAAAGGATCATCTGGTTCCCCACAGTTTATTTCAAAATGGTGATGTTAAAATAAACTTTTTTGGTAAACATCATTAAGGTCTAAACTTGATTTTGTGACAAAGTGGCTCTTAATTCTTTCTCCCAAGAGCATCTTCTGCTCGATACATTCGAGTTGCATATAGTGGATGGAAGGAAAAAATCTGAGCAGGCTTCTATTCAAAATTATAACTGTGCTGCCTTTTCACCTCAGAAGAAAGACAGCTGCTGTTTAAATGATCTGGTCTTACATCAGGAAAGAAAAAGCTTTATCACTGTTCTGCAATGTGAGTATAACTACGGATTGCCCAGCAGAAAGAGAGCACAGCATGAATCTCAAAGCCCTGTTGTTACATTATGCAAAAGCAGACAGTAAAAAGGAAGAGGTTATGGAGCCAATTTGCATATTGCATTTAGAGCTTAATGAAGCTCTTTTTTGAGAGAGGGTCAGGTTTTTTAGGATGTTCAGGTGGCTAACTCAATAGGAGTCAAGTGCCTAAATGCCTTTAAAACTCCCTTATAGTCCTTACTGACAATTCCATTTCAAGAGCTATGATGTTATCAGAACAATGAAACAAGTCATATTTAGACTATGAGAAAACTTTAATGTTTATTTTTCTCTGTCTTCCTGTGTATTTGACCCCTTTTTGAAAAGGCATAGTCCAAGGACCTAGGTAAAGAAATGAGAAGAGAGTTTGCTGTATAAGCAAAGGGAGCTCTACTGTACAAAATCTTCTAGAAGTTCAGCTGAATGCTGCAGTGACAAGGATATGAGTTGCTTGAAGCCTCTTTCATACCTTAAAATACTACAGCAGTGTCAAAGCTAAGGAAACACTCATTCCTTAAGAATGCCATTCCTATCATAGAATTTTTCATCAGGAAACCCTCCTCTCCACATTATCTGACCTGATGAGTCTTGTCTACTCCATGAATCCTGACCAGTTAAAGGCCTTGCACTAAAATTTTATGCTGTCCCAGTGTTCTGTGTCCTGGGAAGCCATTGCTGACTGTCCTGCCCCATCAGCACTTGGTCCTAATCTGTGTTATGTATATGGCAGCACATGCTGCATCCCTTCCCCTCCCAGCTCGCTGGTGGCTGTATATCCACTACAATATTTAACATAACACAGCTACTCACTTGGAGTGATCAAGACTTATGATTTTAATAAGAAATCTCTTGTGGACTGTCATCCCCCATCTGATGTCATGCCATGTGCCAACTGAGTCCATGGCTGCTCTGTGTGCAGCTTTTTGTGCTGTTCCTGAGCCAATCATATAACGTGTTTGCTTTCCCCTTCTATTTACCACAGATATCTCCATCAAATTTGTAGTGTTGCTGTAAGAAAAATTTACCAGAAGTTATAAAGTGTTATTGTGAATAATTGATGGCAACCCTAGGGCTGACCAGAAAATGGAAAATCTCCACAACTCATTCCAACATTTATTTTCATTCCGAATCTGAATGAAAGTCAATGAATCAAAATCAATTGTACAAATTCATGTAAACTTTTCCTCATAATAAACATGGTCCTATGAATCATTTATATGAAACTATTTCCTGAAAAAGATTGATCTTTTTGTAACCAGTTGTTATCTGGGAAAGAAGGCAATGGCAAGAAGGCTGATTTATGATCACAGACAATCAGATCATGGAGAGTTGGATGAAACAGTTGCTTCCCCAGAGTGCCAGTCTCAGAACTAATTATTTAAATGTAAAATTATTCACTGTGTGGCTTTTAACAAGGTTCATTTTTCATTTCTGCCAGCCATTACCACAGAAACCCCTCTCCTCCTCTGCATGCCTACATACACCCCCACACACCCCCCAATTAATATTGTGTTTTAGCCAATTAAAAGTTTGAGGCATATAACACAGATGAAGTTTTTTTTTAATATTATGTAGAAATTAATTTTAAGATAATAATTTGTTTCCTTTTAGATTTTTAAGCCTCCAATCTGCCAAAATACTTTGGATGTATGGATTTTTTTAGATCTCTAACAAAAAGTTACAGCTATACATTACTGATGGCATTGGTAGAAGCCAAGTTAATATTTAACCTGGGTAAAGTGTCATTTAATAGCTGGTGTAAGGGTAAGAAAGTTTGGTGCTAATACTGACTTGAATGGTGTACTTGAGAATAAGCTCTTTTAGATGGCTTCTTTGAGTCTCATTATTGTATTTTTTTGTTTCTTTCCCACTGAACTGGGTCAATATCTGGCTCATTAAGTGTCTTCTGAGATTTGACCCACTTTACTCTGAGCTGTTCTCTAAGACCTCTCAGAAAAAAGGGATAAAGCCAGTCTAAATCACTGTTTCTTTTTAATCTGAACAATTATCTGAACAGTTACCTGACTGACCAGGAACAGTTGAATCAAGCCTCATAGTATGAAAGCCCACAGAAGATAAGCAAAGCCTGGCCTTCAGGGGAAGTTCCCAAGAGGTGCAGCTGGGATAGGGATAGTCAGCTTTCTACAGGTCTGTCCTGGCTCAGCATGGTAAATGTGGCAGAAAACCACAAATATATGCATTTTACTATGTGTAGTTGGTGGTCTAAAGTTGGTGGGGTTTTTGATAGGAAGCTGCCATAGCACTTCCATTTGTCAGAGTACAAGGAAAACCTGAGAAATAGTAGCTTGGCATCCTCTATGCCACAACTTTGATCAAAACCAAAGCACCACACTCATACTTTTAATTCTGGAAACTGAATCCTGCAATTAATATACCTACTTTCTATTAATACCACCAGTGCATAGTAGGCTAAGCAACAAATCTAACAAGGGGCAATTTTCTTTGATTAATTGAATTGCCAAAACTAAAACAGGGTAATTGAAGAAATTGAAAAAGCAAGATAACATCATTAATTTGTTAACCTGAGCAACATGCAGTTTCCTTTCCTGGGGCCTGTTGCATTTAACATGGATTAGCTGCCCCTTGGATAAATTCCATGTCTGAGTTTATTCAGATTTTCTGACATCCAGAAATTCATCACTAAAACAAACTGTATATGGACACTTATTTCAAGCACATCAAGATTTTATAGAATGTGTTTTGTGGGATATTTGACTTCACATAACATAGAGATAGCCAGTTCTGAATAATTTTGCTTAGCTGACATGGGTAAACATCACTCTCTAAATTCCACTGTGATATTTGCAAGAGACCATATCTGCACTTTCAAGAATGAAACTTCCTGACCTGAGGCAGATATAGATATAAACAAGGAATCTAAGAATCAGAAAAGTACTCAATAGCAGGAAAAATCTCTCTTTGTGGGACGAGGAAATGCTGGTTTGAGATATACAAAATGATGGATAAATTCTTAAGGTTATTCTTGAGAATAATAAGCCTAGAAGATTCAAGATCCAATTCAGCATCTTCTTTTCTTTCCTAAAGTCTCTACATTTCCTGTAACAATTTCAGTTTACACATATTTGTCTCACTGTTGTAAAACAAAATTTTCCACGTTTTCTCCTTTTTTGAACAAACATTTTATTGTTTCAATACAAGGTTCAGTTCTAATGTAAATTCAAATAGCATCAGCTGGATGAGTCAACAGCAGCCAAATGAAGTAAAAAACCTTCAACCAGACACTCCTTTCCCCAGAGACACTGTAACGAGCCATGGTCTTTTCTGCCTCCAGACATTTTATTATCTGATTGAATTTGGGAAAATATAGATGATTGTACAGATTGAATGCTTTACAAATAAGGTAAAACAAAACTGGAAAATGCTGCTTATTGTAATTATTTATACTCAAAGATATCAAAGTCGTGTCTGTAAGTCTTCAAAGGCCCTTCTAAAAATTGAAACAATTTTATTTACAGCTTCTGCATTTCCCACAGGCCACCACTAAACTTTATAGAATCAGCGTTTAAACTGCACAACCTCTGGGGTTTGGCTTAGCAATAGACATTAATTTCTGCAAGGCTTTTGTGTTAATTACTATTTAGAATTAGACACATTGCTATTAAATACTGTGCTGTGATTGGTTTGCTGGTTGTCCCTGAGAGTGATGCTTACAGCTGTGGGCATTTTATAAATGGCTAACAGAAAAGATACCATGGCATGAATGGTTTCTAGCAGTATAGAAAACAGCAAACCAAAATATCATTTAATAATTTTAACACTGATGGGACTAACATTTTCAGAATTTAGATCCAGAGCATAGTTTCATAGCTGCCCTAAATTATTAGAATGGATCAAATTAAAACTCCATGGCCAAACATCTGCAGCTCCTCAAACCATGACCAGATGAACCATGACAAATTCAGCAGGTCATGGCAGAATCACAAGCTCTGAATCTCTGTGACTGCTCTGCAGAGACAGAGTTGTTATTTTGTTCTTTAAAATAGATGACCAACAATGTTTTCATGGTGGTTAATCGTGTGCAAGTAGAGAGTGATTGATATGAACAACTCCCATTTTTCAAAAATGTAAGGAAAATTAGTGAGAAGCTATGTGGTGATACGAAAAATAAACTTTATATAAATTGGTATTGTGATTAATGAAAGAAATTCAGTGTTGGCTTAGAGATTTGCATAAGATGTGAAGGTTGAATAAAGGGTTAAAGATGTAAGTCAGTCCATACTTCCTTTACTTGGTCTATAGAAGAGAGGGAAACCCTTTACCTGAATCCTTTTCTATGAATCTATTAAAGAAGAACGAGGGAAGGAAAAGGAAAAAAACCCACCAATAAAAAACCCACCAATAAAAAACCCACCAATAAAAAAACCCACCAGATAAAGCAGAACGACAGATCTCACCTTAAGTAAGCTATACCAGAAAGGAAGCCCAAATACACCTCATAGAAAAATCCTTGGTGAGGAGAATTTAGAATAGAAATCAAGTCAAAATGCTTCCTGGCAGTTTGGTCTAGCAAATTTGTTCAAATCTGTGAGGTTTGTTCAACATGCATGGCAAAAAGCACATAGCACTGAGTTTTGTAGGATCCTGGGATTTAGGAATCCAGGCTGACCTGAATGACCATCCAGCCCTAGAGCTAATCAAAGGAAGCAATAATTATGAAATCACAGCTGGATTCTTTTTTTTTCCTGGTGGTAAAATGTATTTCATTGACGTAGTGAAACAATCACGGTGGCAGCTGCTGCACTTGACTTTAAGAAGTATTAGAAATGCCACCACAATCATTAAGAAAAGTTCAGGAACAAATGACAAATTACTTTATAGCAACATCTGTTTTGGGGAGGACTTGGGGGAGTGATGGGGGGGGGGCAAAATCAAGAGAGCTACATCGCATGTGTACAATAAATTTCTGCTTGCAAAAGCAATTTATACAGTCACTGGGAAAGCTAGAGTAGCAATGACTGTCACAGGATAAAATATCACTCCAAGGTGACACTACATGATTTGCAAGTTCAGTCTCCAGAAGAACTCCGTGTTCTACAGCCTAATTCTTTTCAAACTAACTCCTGAAAATGTAACTTTTCAGAGGGTGTCTGCTCCAGGTCAGTCCCATTCACAAGCATTTGGAAAAATCCATCCCCTTCCTTCTCCCCTCAAACAAAACCAATGACACTGATGCCAGACCAAGCAACTGGCCATGCTTTCTCACAGGTTTCCCAAACAAACAAGGAGACATCTACAAATTCATGGATTTATATTCTATTACAATTAAATGGGCATTGAGTGCCCAAACTCCTTTCTAAAGATGTTGGTGTCTTTAGAGGTGTTTCCTGCTGTACAGCCACGACTGTGTCCAGCAGTTCCCACACTTGTCCTCTGGCCAAGCAGCATGGCATGAACAGCACGATAGGACAGGCAGCTCCCATGGGGCTGACTGGAAGGGATTTAAACCCTCAGCAAAGCACCACTAAGCCTGAATTTCATGATTTTCACATCGATCCCACAAAATACTGTACAAATCAAGAGCTCTGTATCACAGAGCTGTGATACACAGTCTTTGGATTCTTCATATATACAATCAGCCAGCAGGGTAAAACTTTCCATGTTATCCATTTATCAATTAAATACATCTCTTTAACTACTCTTGGTATACTGTTACCTTCCAAAAACTCAGACATGTCCCTGAAAACTCTGGCCTTGCTTTGCTACATGACCCATACCAACTCTGGGAATGAATGAAATGGCAGCAGCACATGGGTATCACTATCTCAGCGCATGGAGAAGGTGTTTGAGAGAGGCTGGAGTGCACAGCAAACATGCTGCATATTGCTCATCAATAATTTTAATAAATGAATCAAAGGCACATTTTATATACTTGCACAATTTCTTAGCTTTGCAAATTTAATAAGACTGAAATAACTTAGTTAACAAGCCCCTAGACTTTCAGTACAAGATTATTACTTATTCTCCAATGCTCAAAATTACACAAGCATCAGGATTCAACTGTGTTTGGAAAAAATGGATGTGATGTTTTCCTAGCTACCATCATGGCCAAACTTTCCTACCATCACTGTAAATTCAGTCTTCTGTTTTCAGAGATTTTCTACATGGAAAAAGTTCTAATGTCCCACAAAATAAATTTTAAAAAATACTGGGTTTAATATTTTAAAACTATTTATTTCACTAACCATGCTTTATATGCTGTAGTGCGTTCCTTCAGGCCTACTTCTACAGTAGACAGCTGAAGTGCTTGAGAAAGGGCTCAGAAGCCCAGATATCTCCAGAACTCACACCTACCAAAGGGAGACTTTCTGCTCCACTCCAAAAAAAAAAGCAAACTCATTGCCACAAGTGTCTTTATCTCACCAGCACAGGCTGCAGAGCGAGGTCACAGTCACTCCTCACCAGAGGCAGAATTGGGAGTTCTGTGTTTAAGAGAAATGGACATTTTATTCAGGTTTCAATAGATTGATCCCAACTAAAAACCTGAACTTTCATTCATTATGATCTGCTTTTTAAAAACTGAACTATCTTCAGAGAACAGAAAAACCAGACATAAATTCAGCTTATTTGGAGCAGTATTTTTCCTTCTCTACCTGGAGTCTTTGGGCACACCTGGGCTTTTCTTTTCATTTTGCACCAGCTGATAGGACTGAGGAGCTCCCAGTACACTCCAGGCTTCACCCCACCCAACCCAGTGACCAGTGATCCCCTGCAGCTGACTGCATTGCCTCTGATATGGGTCTCAAGGGCTGCATGCCAGGACAGGGGTTAGGATGAGCCTGTACTACATTTGAGCAAACAAGCTGGTCTCTCCTGCACAGATTCTGGCAGACAACTATTTTGTCTTAATTTGAAGACAGTTCTGGTTTTCTTTTGAAAGTTACTGGTACAAAAATAATGTTCTGCATCCCCCCTGAAAACAATGACAGATTCATTATCTCAGGAGACTCTTTAATGTGGGAGCCTTAAAATAGTATCTAAACTATCTAGTCGCCTTTTCATCTAGTTTTGAAATGCTGAAATGAGCTGTCCTATTTCTCTTGGGGTTGAAATAATGTGTGCATCTAACCTCACATAAATAAGATCAGGGAGAAAAGCAAGTATAAGGAAGAGCATAGCTGCTAAAAAATCCTGAGCACATCATTCACAGCAATTCTCTGGAGCTTTTCAGAGCTGAAAACATGGAGCTGACAAAGAACATTGCAGTTACAAAACAAGAGCATTTATCAGCAGCTGTATCCTTTTTCTATGGCTGTTATGAGAAAATTAATTTTGCATTCCAAGTTTCTTCCATTCATTTTGCACCTGGGCAGTAAATTTCCAAGATATATTCTCTTTCCTCTCATCCCTCCCCCCAGAAGCTGGTGTACCCATTCCTGGGTACAAACAGGAGACCAGACCTCCCACCTCCTCTCAGATATGCATGAGAGGCTTTCTTCTGCGGTGCTGTAAGTTTGTTCTACCTAGGAAGAGAGCGATGGGGTCATCAGTCTCTCAGCTGCCAGCTCATCCTCACAGCAGCATTAGTTGCAACATCACTTCTCTGCCTTGAATGAGATGTCACAGTAATGAAAAATGGAAAAAACAGCATTCTGCAACTGCAGAGGGAAGAGCAAGGGAGGAGATCTTAAAAGAAGAGTCAGTCCTGGAAGCTCCTGCAATTACTGTCAGCTCACCTGCTAGGGCAATTAAGTGCCCACGGTGCTGTCTACTGTTTAATGCCACAACATATGCCCAAAAGTAAATAAACACATGAAAAATAAATTTGGCATATGATTTATTCATAGGGCTTTATGAATGAAAAAGAAGAAATTTAATAGGAACTGAATTAATCATAGAAAATGAGGAAATTTGGACAAAACTAGTGTTGCTAGCTTTGACCTTGAACAAGTCATGTGAGCTTTCTGTGCATCACTTCCCCATCTGGGCCATAGGAATGACACAGCAGCATGCACACACTTTGCATATCTGGCCAGTGTGGGACCAAAACTGTGTAACCTATGAGATTTTTCTCATTTGAGGTCGCTTCTGGAGAGCAATTTGGCAAGCAGAGATGCCCATGTTACATCTGAAATAGGGGCTGTAGGTTTTTCCAGCTCCCTGGTGTGGGTGTGTGTCCCTCCTGCTTTCCAGTGTTACAGGAAGGAAGTGGTGGGACCCAGCAAACATCCCTGGGAAGAAACCCCAGAGCCCAGCTCCAGGAGGAGCATCAGTGCTTTGAACACACAGACACAAATTAAATAGGCACAGGATCAGTGACCAGGGTCTGATCTGCTGTTGTGTTTTGGAAAGCAGCCAGAGGGAAAGAGTTTTCTGAGATCCAGAATCCAGACATAATCAATTGCTAAACTCTGAGAATTTGGGGATGTTCCAATCAAAATGTACATACTAAAGCCAATCCTCAGCAATTTGAAAAATTGCATCAGTATGAGGAACACAATGGGGCATGGATACCTAATAAGAGTAGCAGTAGCAAAAGGGATTTGTAGGAATATATCTCACTGGTTCAGAAAGTGCATTAACCACCACTGTGGTAAAGGGAGAGAAAGAAGACATTCATGTGAGTTTGAAAAGCGATGGCAGGAAAACCTTTTTCCACCTGAGGGAAAGTGAAATGCATACACTGGAGTACTCTCTCAGAGAATTCAGAGAAGTACAGCTCAGACTCTCATTTAGGTGCCTTAAGTAGTACCATAGTAAAAGAAAATCGTTGTTAATTACATATGTTTTAAATAATACTCCAAATTACTGTATGAAAATAGAGACATGCCTCAGGAAATAGTTCCTGTTTTCACATTAATAGAGTAACAGAACTCCTTTGTGTCTGTGGTCTCTGTCCTCTGTGTGTTTCCTGGTGAAATCTCTGCAATAGCTGTTTGTACAAGTTGACCATATGCACTTGTCCTGTCAGAGTCTCTCCATGGTACAGAGAGACCATGTAACTGGCTCTAATGCAGTCACTTCTTCATGATCTCCATAGGTCCCACTGCTCCCTGTACACACACACAAAAAAAGAACAAAAAGAAAAAAGAGAAGGCAAGCAGGAAAAAAATAAAAGGAAGAGGGGAAAAAAACCCCCACATTAAGATGAACTAATAATGTAATTATGAATATCAGACCTGACAGGTGACCCTCACCCTTGGCAGCATTCCTGAAGGCAAAAGGGATGAGAGCTTTTAATGCCTAGGCTGGTGATAGAATAAAGAAAACCTAGATGAGAAGAGGTACTGGCCAAGAGCCCCAGTTTAAAACTTTATAAGAGATTGCTACACAGCTTCCTCTGGGACAGCACTGCCAGCAGTGCCAAGCAGGCACTCCACAGAAGGGTAATGTCAGCAGTATTAATAATATTAGCTGGTTCTGGATTTTTAATAGAGGAAATAATTCTTCTGCATCATCTATGACTCTAGTGAGAAGCTCAGATTTGGAAAATAGCAGCCTCATAAATGAATCAAAACCAAGTTTTAACATACCTATGTCCCCTAGACAGTTTTAGGCATATATATATATATAGACATGTATTTGTATGATATTAGCTGTGTTAGATACTTGATGCTTGGGAGAGGCATGAAACGTTCTGCCTTTCTCTCTCTGAAATGACTGAAAATGCATAAAGTCATCGTTCCAGGGAAAGAAATATCAGGTGCTTTGTTACCAGCATGCTGCTGCACTGCAATCTTTTGTTTCCCAGCTCAGGTGAGCTGTATGTCTGTCCCTGCTCCCTGTCCTGGCAGGCAGCCTGATGTTCCCTTGCAGCGCTGCCAATTCAGCTCCATTGAATGGACCTGGGTCCCATTGTGTGTGCTCTGCTTTCCTCATTTGGCAGCGAGCAGTGATAATAAATATAACACAGGTATCCCCAAAGGTAGTGGAAAAATCAAGTAGGAACTGTTAATCAAACACAATTTCCATGTCTACTAAGACACTGTACAATCATACACTGTGTAAACAACCAGCACTCCTCCACCTCATTTTTTAGCAGGATTTCACAACTTTCTTTTGCCTCATCCAGATAATTAAAGCTAATTTCTTTTGACTTCAATAGCCAGACTCTGAAACTCAGTCTCCCACTAAACACTGCCTTATTTAATGAAGACACAAAGAAATTCAATAACTTAGTATGAGTCAAAAGCTAAATATGTAGATATAAATATAAATTGCTTTTCTGTATATCTTTACAGCTCTATGACTCAGTACAAGGGAACCTCTTCACTCTCCCTTATTTGTACTGGAAACAGGCATTGTCTTCAATTGAATGAGTATATAAGCAAATATTATGGAGCTGTAAACTGGTAAGAATAATAAAAGTCATTCCTCTGAGCTGATTTTTTGCTGAAATCCAAAAAAAGAAACAGGAAATAAATATTAAAGGCTGTCCAACCACAAATGCAAGCCTGTGCATAGGAATCAGCTGCTAGTGGTGGCTATAAAATATTGGGGGTTTTCTTTTCACAACACTGGAGAGAATAATTAAACCCAGTAGAGAAATAGTTACTGTAACAGCTATGTTCATAAATGGCATAAATTTTTTTTTTCAGGCTAAAGACTTGCCATGCCTTTATGTTTTCTTTGTCTCTATTTCTCCAACAAAAAGAGCATTTTCTTTAAATTTCTGTAATCCACTGTGCATAAAAAAGAACATCTCCATACCATCAGTAACAATATCTACTTGAAACACTAAATAAAAATCCCATTTGATTCAATCTATGATTTAGAGTTCCCCAAAATAGGAATTAGTCCCAAAGGTGCAATCACAAGGATTTCATCAGGACACCATTAGCAGTCACAAAGACTCACAGCCAGCAGAGTAGATACCAACCTCAATAATGCTACATCTGTGAACTTGTATTAGCACTTACTTAGGTAAAGGGAGAAAACACTGAAATTCTTCAAAGAACTATTTATCATAAAATTCTGTAACAGGATATATCTTTCATCTAAATGAAATTCTAAGCAGGTAGATAGAGAATGGCAAGAAGGCAACACCAACAAGGCAGGTTGCTACAAGCCAACATGAACTCTGCCTTTTGGAGACTTGCCTGGAGCTAACTAAATGGTGCAAGACACTTGTTTAATTTTAGAAAAGTTGATCAATGTCATTAAGAAGCAGAGATAATGACTGAGATAGTGTTCTATATATAGGTTTTTTTCTCAAGAGGTTTTGCAAGGATCAAAGTGCCCATGAGCAATGGTGGCCAGGAATAAACATTACACAGAAACTCAAATTAAAGAAGCCAAAGATGATGAAAGAGTTGGGCTGGAGGCTGGTGCTGTGTAGGGCTCCCTGTAGGAAGGCCAGGATGCAACAGCCCCTAGCTTCCATTGGTGACAGGGTATGGTCTCTATTCCCTCCAGCTCACCTTGGAGAAGAGCAAGAGCTGGAAAAGAATCAGCTGTTTTGCAGTGAAGACATATGTCAATTAAAATAAACTTCAGAATGTGAAAAATTCAGATATCATGTGTCTTCCCATTTCCCTTGAAGTATAAAGATTAAAAAGGAGAAATAATTAGACAAAACAAGTTAATCTGCAAGTGAAAGGAAAAACTGAAAATGAAATATCTGCCTATAGAAAGGGATACTAACACATCTTGGAAAGTAAATACATTTTTTTTTTTTGGAAAACAGAAGCTACATGGCTAGAAAGGAGCAAAGTACCTTGACTTGTGTCAAAAAATGCTAATAATGAAAATGACATTTACAAATTAGAGTAGTGGAAAGAGAGCACATCACAGGCAATTGAAAATGTAAATTTCCTGCAAATGCAAAAAAACCCTGCAGATACTCCAAAGGCAATCAGAGAGCAACATCCAGATTTAAAAAGCCAAAGACAAGAGAACCTCATATGTTCAAAACATCTTTATATATATACATATATATATATTTAGTACTTCCAAATGCCATTCTAATCCTTTTTTAATGTCTATTTTCAGATTGACATGCAGCCTGTGGCAAAATGGGTCCAAGTTTTATGTCCAGCAGGTCTGGAGTGCAACTGTACAGACCATTTATACCACTGTCTCCCACTTCCCCGCATATCACCCGACCTTGGGAGAGACTTTGGGATCAGAGTTTGAAGGGAGGTGAGATGAGTAGGAATTGAGACCACAGAATTACAGAATCACAGGGGTTGGAAAGGACCTCAAGAGATCATCAGGTCCAACCCCCAAAAGGTTGGAGATTCCAAGGTATTATACAATATTATGTTAGCATCCACCCAACTAATCTTTGCTAGTGTACCAACACACCTAACAATGTTTCTTACTTCACTGTAACCCTGCTCAGGAGGGAAGCACTGTTCTTCCCTGTTAGAAAGTGCAGTCTATCTATGCTGCAGTCACAGCAAGGATTGTTGAGCATACATCTGAGCTGATCCAGGAACTGGTGGCAGTTAATCTGCAGTAGGATGTGAATTGCACATATTAAATATCCAAGTATTTACCAAATGAATCTGGTCCCTCCAAACTATTTTAGTTCCAAAATTAAGGAGTTATACAAGTGTTACACTGATGCCTTCACTGAAACACCAAAGAGGAAGGTGGTTACTACCCCTGCCACAAACCAGGGATCCAAGTGCAAGGTAGGAAATAGCTAAAAAAAATCCCATGGGAATGCTCAAACAAGGTCCAAGATACACTGCCAGCATTTCACTTCTCAAAACAAATATAACCACTACAACACTGCTCACAGGTGACAGCTGAGATTGATGCCAGTGCCCAGATTGCATAGTACCTTACTAGGAAAAGTATTTCACTGCAAGAGCAAGGTTGGGGACTCATTGTCCTAATCAGTAGACAGGGATCCATCCAGCTTTGCCACCAGGTTACAACAGTCCCAGGCTGCTCTCCAGACCTTCCCAGTGACCTCACTCTGCAGCCAAGGGCACAAGGATTAGGAGGACAGAAGAGAACAAGGAAGCAAACAAAAATGTGGCCTTGCACCTGAGACACAAAGGGAAATGAGGAAGATTGTCTCATATGACTAGTTCTGGCTTTTGGACTCTCTAGTGAACAAAGGAGCAGGATTTGGCATCTTGCTATCCCACATACTGACTGAGGGGTTTAACTATAACTATTACACCAAAGGTGGTCTCTTCTTTGCAGGAAAGGAGTCCAGACTGTGAATATGTAGAGAAGCATCCAGCATGCAGCCCGTGGGGCTCGAGTTGAGACAAATCCCGTAACTCGTGACTCCCACTATTTAGCCAGATCTAGTCAGAGCCTGCACAGTGTGCAGGATCCAGGTATCATCCTCTACCATATTGGAAAATTTCCCAACCTTCAACCACCCTATTTCAGTCAAAGTCTTATTTCTTTGAGCATTGCAACTCCCAGATAGCAGAAGCCTGAGCAGGCTTTCTGAACCTTGCTGCACACTTGCATCTTTTAAAACTCACTGAGAACTTTGAGCCCTTGATTGTCTATCACTTAAAGGACATAAGGAAGCAGAAGCAAATGTCAGCACAGTTTTTCCCTGCAGGGAGGAGGCCATTATACCTTTGTATTTTAGGTTGTGAACCAATTACAGTTTATAATTCTTTGTTGAAGTGCAGGGTTTTCAAAATTACACACACAAAAGCAAGCACAGGGAATGCTAATTTGTGGGTGTGCATCAGAAATGAATCATTCCACAGCCATCACCTCCTCTTCATCTTATATTCAATTACTAAAACAACAGTGACACTATTCATTAATATAATTGCTCAACTGTGCTCTTTTACTGTATTCAACCCTGAGAATTATGTAAAAGAACTGGATAAACACCATGCCTGCAAAGTTGCAGTTTTCCTTATATAAACAACCACAGCATGAACCCAACATAACACTACAGCTGTTTTTTCTCCTTCTAGACTTCACCTGAACTTCATATCCCTGATAGGGAAGAGGAGCAATTCAAGAAGCTTGAGTAAAGATTCTTGTACTCACCACATATGGCTGAACCAGTGTGGAAGATACATTGCTATGAGCAGCCAAATGATTATTCCTGCAGAAACAGAGAGAGAAGATGGTTTATTTTTGCTACCTGGTCCTCTCTGACCTACTCCAGCACAGCTATGAACAGTTCCAAATGTAGGATGTCATATTTAATGTCTGTAGTTCTATACAGCGGGTTCCAGCCAAATGGCTATCTGACTGGTAGACACTTTGCTATCCAGAATTGAGTAGAAGTTTACAAATGTGTATCTGTCTGCATGTATAAAATATCACAAGGATAAAATGAATAGCATAATTTCCTGGTGAAAGCAAATATCCTTCTGCTTTGAGTTGGTATGTTGCCAGGCAGAAAAGGTCTCAGCCCGTAGCTGCAATTCCCAAGCTGCATGACAAATAATAAATAGCAGTTACACAAGCCAATGGCACATTTGTCAGCCAATATTCAGCAGAAATTCTACCACAGAAAAACAAAACCAGTGCATTTTAAGCACCAAGAACACTGACAGATCTCTCTGATTGGTTTGCTTTGGCCAATGTAGTCAGTCCCCAGCTTTGATGAACACCTCTTTCTCCTTTCTTTCTGGCTGCCTTCTTTCCCATTCTGCTGCTGTTTAATTTTGAATAATGGTAAGGGAAATTACTTTTGAAATTATTTATGTTTTGGTAGTTGGATGAACAAAATTCAGTGCTGCTTGGTAATAAAAGGTTGGGTTTGATCTTCTCGGCAGTTCTTCATGTGTTTACTAGAGCTATTTTACTTATGAACAGAAAGAAGAGATGAGTAGCCACAGAGACCAGTTTCATGTGGTTTAGAAAATAGGTTCAATAGTTTTATCACATCCACCAATATGCAAAAGGAAATCAGGCTCCCCTCTACACAAGGTACTCTGAGCACAGGAGTCAGCAGGGCTCCTTTTGTTGTGTGGCATCTCTGGGTTTAAGAAGCTTGGGAGGGGAACCAGAGGCTCTGCATTTGAAAGAGGCAGGGTAGGATTATGTGTGAAATCTTTAAAAGAAGAAAAAAATATTTAAAAAGAAAGGAAAACTAAGTTCATTGGGTATGAATGCAAGATAGGTCCTTCCAGGGATAAGTGTAGGAGCAAAGGATGCAGCTGGCTGAGGTCTGTGTAGGATTTAACAGTGTGAATAACAGAGATCTGTGAATATTTCTCTCCTTCCATCCTTCCTACAGGGATGAAACCCTGACCCTGAGAGCTGTGGCCCTGCAGTCTATTCTCTCTCTTTCCACTTGGTAACTGTGAGAAGCAAGGCTTAGAATACATTATTCACATCTAAGACTACTCAGAAACTGGATAAACAAAATATATCACTATTACCTAAACTGATGGCTAGAAAACCAAGAGTCAATTACATAAAATTACATACATACATGCATGTATACATAACATAGCTATATACCTATTGTGGACTGGAAAACCAGCCATATAAAAAGGTGTTTTGCTTAAAACTCTCCCACACTTTTTTACCTTTCTATCCATAATCTCTCTTTCCAAAGAAGCCCTAAAGAAGGCAATTTATTCTTCAGCAAGGATTAAAAACCTTAAATATGAAGCAATTAATCCAATTATATCAAAACCAGATGACAAAGAACCTAAGTAAGTATTAAAAAGGGAGTTAGAGCTAGATGAACATGAGAAAAAATGTATCTGTCACTTAGATACTGGGCTGGAATTAAGGAGTTTTAAAGCAATTCTCAAATCCTCCACAGACATCAAGAACGACCTTTGGACAATCACTGTGTTTCAATTCCCCTTTATGAAATAGGGATGGCAATAATATTGACTCTTTTTTGCTTTGAGGCTGTCTTGTCTGCTTAATGGTAAGAACACCAAGTGAAGGATGACTCACTCTTTGGAAATCCAGCCCTAAGCATTTTCCTCCAAAAAGTTAAAGATCAGCCTCATTGAAAGTATCTCTTTTAGAACAAGTTGCCAATAAGCAGAGAAAGAGGAAAATAAAGCTCAATTATCATTAATAAATGAATCCAAAGGACAACCCCCCCAGATTTTATTAAAAACTCTACCTTGCAAAAGATCTGGGAAACACAGGCTGCCCAAGAGTGTTTGCTCTTCCAGGGGCAGCTACATTCATCCAGATTGTAGAGGATGTTACTTAGGGAACTTAATTTGATTCTGACTCCTACTTAGGAGATGCTAAGTAAGAATTGGAAAGTAGAAAGAAGTTTGAGGGAGAGGGAGAAAAGAAACTGAGATCTCTATTGTGAAGAGCAGTGCAATAAGACCAGTGAAACCCAGCAGATTGTGGGAATTGGGAGGTTGAATCTTTTGGGAAGAAATTCAAAGGGAAGAAGAGTATGAGAGCTGGAAGTTATTAAAACAGACTATATTAAAAACACAAAGGCAAAAGAATATACCATGGAGGAAGAAGAGTGGGCATGACTCTGTAAAGGACTTGAAAATCTAAAATGAACACATCATAAAGGGGGAATAGAAAGGTATTATACAACTAGAAAGTTATACAATCAGAAAAAAAATGAAGGTTAAAAAGGAATTATTACTAGAAGAGAACATCAGAGATAACAAGAAAAAGGTTCTTTCAGGACCATGGGAAAGTGGTAAAGGTATATTTATAGGAAAAGAGCATATATGAGATGACAGAAAGGCTGAAGGATTCAAGGTGTTTACTACCTGTCCTACCCCAAAGAGCCAGGTATTTTATGTGCTGATTTCAATAAAAAGACCAGAGCAGTATGCATATTCAGATACACTGAGAATCTAAAGAAATACAACTCAGTAGTTAAGGAGCTAGTCAAAGCAATATTAGAACCAGTAGTAATTATGTGTGAAGACTTGTGAAGAGTCTAACTTCCTAACTGATGAAACAAATACAGAATCTACTTGCTGACACATTAAAGTCCAGTTAGATATTATTCATTTCCTCATGTCTGAAGCTGACAAGCAGTATAAAGTGATATTTAGTATCTAATTAAGAGCATCAAATCCTGACTCAAAAAAACCCCGCAGCTCCAAGAGACAAAAAAGCTGTTTTCTCTACACTCCAAACCAAACTTCCCATTCAATAATACTTGTGAAAGAAGATGGGGATATCAATAGCAAAGCAGTTAGGCAATCTCCATCTTCACATTTTCACATAAGAAAGTTTTTTCAACATCAGGACACCCCATTTGGGGACCGTCACACCAACTGAACGCTTGGCCGTAAATCTGAAGTTAAACAAAGCAATCAGTATTTTACATTTAGAGTAAAATATCCTTCAGAGATCCAACTACATCTGGTTTTCTACCTAAAAGAAGTTAACACCAAGCATTTGCAGGGATTCAAGTATAAGTTTACTGTACTGGAACATAAGACACACAACTTGTCCCTACTATGACCCTGTAACATGTACAGTTCATTGAAAACCCCACTTTGAAAAATAAGTCAAGTTTGGAGTTACTTCAGTGTTTAGGTGAATTATCATTTAGCAAGCCTGGCCTGCTCATTATTATCTGAAACACAGAAAGGTTTCTACCAGCTATTTTTAAGCACAAATTGAATTTTAGAAAGTTTAACTCCCTGGACTCCTGGTTATGTCTATAGAAGTGAGTCAGAGCAGGAACTTAACCCAGCAGGAGCCTGGCTCTGTGTAAGGAACATAAGTAAACTAGACTTTGAAGTCTGACTGACTAAAGTTACATTTTATTCAGTACCTCACACAACCCTGATTGTGTGCAACTGCTCACAGGTGGAAGCTACAACCTCTGCAGAAACAGCCCTGGATATCCGACCCTCTCCCATCATTCTCATGTGCTTGAGTCACTTTAAATCCACTCTGACAAATGATGGATGCTTTTCAAAACGTCCCAATTTTTTATCAAGCAGCAGAAATAACTGACCATTGAGCAGATACAGAGACAACTAACAAAAATCTTGGGTTTCAATTATTTCTTGCTTCTTTTTTTTCCCCTATTCTTTTGTTTTATTGCTTTACTAAAGTTTTAACCTTGGAATCTTGGTGGGTTGGTTTCGACCAGAGAGGTTTGGGGGCATTTAAAAATAAATTTAGGGCTTTTTTAAAATTCATATTTTTCAACTTTTTAGTTGACTATAGCATCAATGGATAAGAGCTTTTATCCATTTTTCCTTAGTGTTTCTAACAGAAGCTCTATACAACCTTAACTTCAGAATATTCCTTTTAAGCCAGAAGGACTATATATGCACTTAAGTGCTAAGTGCTTGCTAAATTGAACTGTTTGTTGATATTTACTACAATTAGATGTTCTCCACTCAGTTTATTCTGAGCCACTCAGGCAGGTGCTTGGCAACAGCCACCATTCAATTGGAATAAACTGAAGTCAGTAATTCTGTGGTATGTTGGTTCCTTCAAAATTTTATTCAGGGGAATAATTCCTGCTGCAAGACAGCAACAAAGCACATCTTTGTCAGCTTTAGAGCCATTTAGGGAAAGCAACATGCACCAGGAAATTGTGTAATTACATGAAGAGATAAAACCAAACATAGAGCCATTTCTGTCCTTCATTATCTATGTTCTAATAATTGGACAGTTATTAGTTAATAAACTATAAACCAATTTCTGTCTTCAAAACATGCTACTCCCATTGATTTCTAATTCTGCCATCAGGGAAAACTGTCACTGTGATCAATAAGATGTTTTCACTCATAACTGCAGGTAGGATCTGGCAGTGCTGCAGTCTACTGAAACAGGCACACAAGCTCTTCCTAAAGAATCTTAAAGAAAATCTATCCATACAGAAAGACAGCGTCACATCTTACATTTGAAGTGCATATAGACCTGTGCACCTGTTACCAAAATCTAGCTCTTAATTCTGACTTGGGCTGTAAAGACATCCCTGAGAGCATAACTTAAGGTCCCTGGAAAGAACTGGTCCTCCAGACTGTTATGATTTACCAGTTACAGAAATAATGGAAGTCTGGAGAGTGTTTGTGTCTTACTTTCTCAGCAATGGACACACCAGCTTAACTTATCACAGGTGAAGCAGCACAGGGAGTACCCAACAGGTCTTTGGAGCTGAAAACTCTAAGAAAGTAAATTTCATCAGGAATATTTAATTTTTTTCTTTCTTTTCTTGCTTGTACATGGCACTTTTACTCCTGTCTGTAAGCCTCCAGACACAGCACCTCGGTACCCTTTTTAAATATCAGTGTAATAAAAGTCAAAAGTATACTTGGTGATTATTATAGTAAATGTAACATCAATTAGATGTGTTGTAAGGGAGATTATCTAGATTTAGC